>OU342742.1:370968621-371254038 GCA_910589775.1 Avena eriantha
GCGGTGATCTTGCTGCTCCTGGGTCTCATGAAAATAGGGCGGTTCCAAATACATCTCGCAAATCATGTAGTCGGCCACGTTGTTCTCGCTAAGGAGATCATGAAGACGCATGACCCACATAGAAAAGTTAGATCCATCTAACTTGAGCTTTTCTCCTTTTAACCAATTGTCAATAGGGAAGGTAATCTCGGGGAGAACCATTTTCTACATTTATAATTGCAAAAGGAATTTATACTAAAATTATAATTAAATGAGTTAATAATAATAACTCCACTAAGAAACACCTATCCCCTGAAGAGTTCTAGTGATGACACGACCCCTTTTCCCCACATCTCCCCCGATCATCATGGCCATCAATGTGGGTTCTAGGGTGGACGCTAAACATCGATCACATCATTCATGCGACTCGAGCTCGATCTTTCGACCATCTATGTTCTGAGGCCATGTATGCACATGCTAGGCTCGCCAACTCAACCTTAGTGTATTCGCTGTGCAACATGGCTTACACCCACTGTATGTGAATGTAGATATGCCTGACAGCCGATCATCATAGCCTACCTCATACCGAAGAACTTTCTTGGTAGTACACACTAAGGGAGAACACAATCATTGGTATTTTAATAGGGATCATCTTATTATTCTACCGCCGAGTATCTAATACTAGCACATAATAAGATATACAAACAATAACATTGAATGTAAATGCGACGTGATATGGTCCTTCACGTTGTGATCTCCATCTGGCGTCACCGGATTCCGGCGCCAGGGTTTCGGCACCGTAGACACCAGGGTACCGGTGTCTTTCTGCTGTGCTAGTCTGTCACCTCTGAGACTATATACTACTTTGCAACATAAGGTAATCACTTTACCTTTGCCACAACCATATCACAAAGCAGCGCCCCCTGCAAAACAAAGTTAGACGCCTCTACTTTAACTTTCCATGTTTTACGTGGTTGAATGGGCTTTTGCATAAGAACCGATCTTACCTCCGAACTTTCACCACAACGCTGATCAAGTAGTTGTCTATACTATACCCCTTTCGGAGCCCTCCGTTGCAAATGGCATACCAACTAATGCGAGAGAGACAAACACCTCCAAAGCCACTTTATACGGTACAAGCCGTATGTCAAGCGTGGACCAGTCTCGCGAATGAACATGTAAAGTCAGTTGGGGGTCGCTTCATCAAGCATTACTATGGTATACACAAGTACACGTGGGAGGATAACAACTAAAATATCATTTCCCACACGCAACATCTCGTGTGTTACTAGCATTACTACGCATAGATCTAACTCTGATACCACTGTAGGGGTTCGCGTATGAAAACAATAAAATTTTACCCTACGCCCCTGAACCCTTGATGCTTCCAGGACCTATCTATTAGTAATACAGTAACGGCAGGGATTTTTGCAAACTCACCCTTGAAGACGGAAAATCGTTGTCAACGCTTAGTAGAGCGTGATTGATGTAGACTGATGTCTACGCACTTCTATTCTTGTAGATAGTTGTTGGGCCTCCAAGTGCAGAGGTTTGTAGAACAACAACAAGTTTTCCCTTAAGTGGATCACCCAAGGTTTATCGAACTCAGGGAAGAAGTGGTCAAAGGTATCCCCTCTCAAGCAACCCTGCAATCAAGATATAAGAAGTCTCTTGTGTCCCCAACACACCCAATACACTTGTCAGGTGTATAGGTGCACTAGTTCGGCGAAGAGATAGTGAAATAAAAGTGGTATGGATAATTATAAGTGGTAACGGTGCCAGAAAATAGCTTGCTGGCGTGTGGTTGACGTGGGAAAAGACTGAAGGCAAACTAAAACAAAGATGGAAGCAAGCAAACATGTAACCGATCTAATTGCAAACAGTGTATCAATGCTTAGAAACAAGGCCTAGGGATCATACTTGCACTAGTGAACACTCTCATATAAATATATTCTTCTTTATGATACTACGCTGAACTACTCTCCGGTTGGACACTCTAATCCATGGTAGGGCTATAACATCACTCCTCAAAGTTCGCTTTCCCCATCTAGATAACCCCACACTGTCACCTTGAGCACTAGATGGTTCCAACAAACACCACAATTTCATAGAAACATCCAACTCCAAATATAACTCATAACAGTTATTTGTAATCTCTAGCCTAAGTGCCACCATGGTGTGCACGTTGTCACTTTCACACACATGGGGAGAGCAGAGATCTATTAAAGCACTTGAGTAGCAAGGTAGATCTATAGTTTACAAAGCTCATGATCACAATATGATCATGCATAGAGAGAGAGATGAACACATAGCTACCGGTAGAACCCTTAGCCTCGAGGAAGAACTAGTCCCTCCTCATCATGGGAATCAGCAACAGTGATGGAGATGGCCCCGGGGGCACTTCCCCGTCGTGGCAGGGTGCCGGAACAGAGACTTTCTATCCCCTGAATCTCCCCTTCGGTGGCGGCGGTGCAGCGGAACTTTTCGTGGATTTATGATTGACGACTTAGGGTTTCTGCATCGGGGGAGTTATATAGGCGAAAGAGGCAAGGTCGGTGGCCGACCAGGGGCCCACACCATGCCCTGGCGCGGCCAGGGGGGTGAAGGAAATATGCCCTGAGAGGCAATAATAAAGTTGTTATTATATATTCCTTATATATGATAGATGTTTATTTTACATGCTAGAATTGTATTGATCGGAAACATCAATACATGTGTGTTAATAAACAAAAAGGGTTCCTAGTTATGCCTCTCTTATAGACTAGCTTATTGATTAACAAGATGATCAAGGTTTCCTGATCATGGACATTGGATGTTGTTAATAACAAGGTCACACCATTGGTGGAATGATGTGATGAACATTCATCCGAAGTATAGCATTACGATCAAGTCATTATGTTTATATTGCTATAACATCATACGAAGTACTCTTTATCCTTAGACCATGAGATCATGTTAATTGCTAACACCGGAAGAGTATCTTCATAACATCAAACGTAACATCGTAACAGGGTGACTATAAAGATGGGTTCAGTACTACGAAGGTGTTATGTTGAGGCTCATGGATCAAGAGTGGAATTTGTCAATCTAGATGACGGATAGATATACTCTGGGCCCTCTCGGTGATATCACATTAAGATAGCTTGCAAGCAAGTGATGTGATCACTACAATGTTATATCACGGGAATGAGAAAAGAGTGCATGTCGGTAACGAGATCAAACTAGGTATGGAGATACCGATGATCGAATCTCGGACATGTAATTTATCGAGAGACAAAGGGATTTAGTTACAAGCATTAAAGGTTCTCACGATCACAGAAGTCATCGTTGAATGTGTAGGAGTCAGTACGGATCTCCAGGTCCCGCTGCTGATTATTGATCGGAGAAGGGTCTCGATCATGTCTGCATTATTCGCGAACCGTAGGGTGGCACACTTAAGAGTTACCAGACACCATTTTGGAGCACATATGTTTCAGACGAAAGAATTGCAAAGCGCAGGAATTGTTTCAATAGAAACCGGAAATTATTTCGGGTGAAATTGCAGAAAGTGGTTCTGCATGTGATATTGAAATATTGCAAGGGGCTATATGTGAATGTTTGTTAATTAAAGTAATTAAAAAAATTCTGAATAAATTTAATAAAAAGAGTTTTATTAAATGATAGAGCATTAAATTTGGAGAAATTTAATGCATTTAAAGTGGAGACTTTAAAAGGGAATGTGAAGAGGCATTTTAATGTGGAGGGGTTACCTCCACATGAATGGGGGAGGTGAGGGGTCACCCCCATGCGCCGGCCATGAAGAGAGGGGGCACCCCCTCCTCCTATAAAAGGCCACTCATTCCCTCCTTCATCCTCACACCTCCTTGTGAAGGATCTCTCTCCCCCTCTAGAATTATTGCCCATGGTCTCGGATTAGCGAGATACATGTTCCCGGTGGCATTTCGTCTGGAAGGAGTTGCTGCTTCCGCTGGATCGCTGGAGAGAGGAGGTGGAGGTTGTCCGGTGGCTTGAACGTGTGTGCGAGTGCGGATGCGCTGCTGAGTTGCGGCGCTCGGACTTCCTCACGATCTTGAGATCGGCAAGTGTACGACTACATCAACCACGAGTTCCTACTCGTTAACAAAACTCGTTGTCTTCGAGGGTAAGTTCTTGTTGGATGTATGTCCACCCGTTGCTTTATACCTAGTAGATAGATCTTGGCGTGTAATTCACACAGTAGGAAATTTTTGTTTTCTATGCTGCGGACCCAACAGGGGGACCCACGCCTAGGGGTGGTGTGGCCGCCCTATGGCCCCTCTCCGTCTCGTCTTTTGGATCCATGAGTCTTCTGGTAAAATATCGACTTTGGCTTTTGTTCGGTCCAATTCTGAGAATATTCATTTTCTGACTTTCCTGGAACCAAAAATAGCAGAAAACAGGCAACTGGCACTGTGGCATCTTCTTAATAGGTTAGTTCCAGAAAGTGTATAAAAATACTCCAAAGTGTGGACAAAACATAAGAAAGTAGATAAAAACCAAGCATGAAACATCAAAAATTATGGATACGTTAGCAACGTATCAACATCCCCAAGCTTAACTCCTGCTCGTCCTCGAGTAGGTAAGTGATAAAAAAGAAAGAATAATTTGTGAGGTGACATGCACCATCATAAACTTGATCAAAGTGTTTGTAAAACATTGAAAGCTCGAATCATAGTACTTCAATCATAACATGAAAGACAAAGTTCTTGCTATAAGACTAAGAAACTATGTTGCAACATGAAAAGGCACAAACAAAAGATTAATGAATAACAATGCTTTGCAAGACGTTTGTTTGTTTCACATAAACAAAACATAGCATAGTGGCATTCAACTTGTCTCTCATAGTGTAGCAAAACATAAATGCATAGGACACCTTCAAAGTTCATAAGGGTGACTAGATACAAATAGTTTAAGAATAAGCAATATCAAAGTTATGCATCAATCAACAAGTCTTGGGACAATGCACATAGAACTAAGAATGGCCACTATGCTCTCAAAGTAGGTGCATAAAGATAGAAGGTGGAGACTCAACATAAAAGTAAAAGAAAGGCCTTCATAGAAGGAAGTAGAGATTCAAGATTCATAAAGAGCTTCCAAAAATTATGGTACTTGTTAGCTTTCAGCTCTCATTGCCCCTATCATAAGCATCTTTAGGTGATTAAGGTTAAAGTGACACAACTAAGAGGATATGTTTGACAAGTTATAAGCCAAAATCTCATGCCCCTTACTTACGAAGACCGAACCTCATGCTACTCAACTTTAGTCATAAGTAAGCTCATGTCATTGTAAGTACATATGTATCATAGAGAACCGCCAATGGGGTACCCCTTCTACATGATACAGGAGCTGTCCCACAATCAAAATGACAAGGCAAGCAAACAATGAGCATCTCAGCGATCTTTTTATTTGCTATTTGCATAGGTTTTTATTGAGGATGCTTCATAGAGTGCTCATTATGGTTATGCTGCAAGTTTCCACCATGATTAGGCATGGCTTAGGCTAGCGGCCCATGCGTTTCTCTAACACACATACAAACTCCACGATCTTACAAGTTCCACTTTTATTTCACACCGCCGGGATCCATAAGCAAAAGAACATGATATCAACGGGGTACAAAGTACGGGTGCAATGTTGAAAGCGTTCCCCATGATACATGGTTCTGCTAATTTCAACTTATAAAGCGCAAGCATATATGCAACAAAGATGGACACAATGGTTCAAGTTTATTAAGTGCAAGAAAAGTAAAGTGTGGCATCAAGTTCATGAGAGCTCTAATCACTAGTTTTCACATAACAAGTTTAATTCGGAAGGTAGATAAAAGCATGAATATACTTGGAATAGCAAATGCTAATAGGTAGGTATGGTGGATTCTTTGGAATAACTTGGTTTTAGGAGTTGGATGCATGAGTGGAACTCATACTTGATTACGGAGGGTAGCAGAAGACTGGGAGCGACCAACTAAGAGAGCAATAATGGCCATAATCATGCAAAGCGGCAAAACATCATTAATCAAAGCATAAAGTGATATTACAAGTCGAAAACTAAAGGATCATAAAGGCTATGGTGACTTGGTATAGTCATAACATGGTGTGAGCATGCGCCAAGTCAACCCAAATAAAGCATCAAAGGAGAATACCACAATACTATGCTTTAATATGCTAAAACAACGCATGATCCTTCCAAGGCACATTAAGAAATCTAAATTGTTTATAACATGTCATGCTACAACAAAGAATAATAAGCATAAAGCTAAAACAATATCAAGCATGGCATGACAGAGCATAGGCCACAGTCAAAAACAAGCTCCTTTTACCACTTAAGCATGAATTTTTCCTACTCTTTTCCAAGCCAAACCAAACTATTTGAAAACCAATGTATGAAAGAGGTGGTCTAACCAATTTATTCAGAAAACTAAGCAAACCAAGAAAACGAAAAACCAAAACAAAAAACGAAAAAGAAGATGCTCCAAGAATAACACAACTGTGCATGAAACAATAAAAATGAAGTGTTTAGAAGAAACCTGGAATTTTTATTGATGAAGGAGGGGATGCCTTGGGAATCCCCAAGCTTTGATGCTTGTACTTCTGGGATATTTCTTGGGGTGACACTCGTGGCATACCCAAGTTTGAGCTTTAGTCTATCCTTCATCTCATTACTCATTTTATCCATACACCTGAAATTTTTCCTTCATACAAAACTTCACACAATCTTTATTAGCAACATTAGTGAACTCAAGATAATAAGTCTTAGGTTCCGTTCTAACACCAATAACACTTCCATTAAAACACTAGCTACTGTAGAACTTTCCTCAAAAAGCTCAGTTGTCCAAAAGAACTCAAAAAGGAACCAACAAGAAGCAAATGCTGAAAATGGCAGAAATCTGTCAAAACAGACCAACAAGTAAAGAAGAATTTTTTCGAAGACCTTCTGTTGCTCAAATCAAAAAGTGTTGAAGTAACGAAAGTTAGATAACAACCTGGGGCAGAAGCACAAAAACTCACGCCTCAAAATAATGTATAGAGATTTTACACGAATTTTTACGGTGAAGCACACAAATCTGTTTCAGGACAGCAACTTTCCCAGTCATTACTTCTCTCTCATTAGAGGTTACTCTTGGCACAAAAAGCAAATAAAAAGGATAAGAAGCGGTTATTACTGAAGTAATAACTTCCAATACTCATCTAAAACTTTTGGGTTATCTCCCAATTAGTACTTTTCTTTAACGCCTTTAAGTTAGGCATGATAGTTTGAGAAGATGCTCACATAAGATATATATGAATTGAAGTAAAAGAGACCATCAAAAGCAAATTCAAAGCACATTTAAGTCTAACCCACTTCCTATGCATATGAATCTTGTAAAGAAACAAGTCATGAAATAACAAAACAACAATCATAGTAAAGCAAAACAAGTGCAACTTCAAGACTTTCAACATAAAGAGGGGAAACCTAATATTATCGAGATGCATAAAACCATGTTTTCCTCTCTCATAATAACTTTCAGTAGCAACATGAATAAAATTAACGCTATAACTATCACATAAAACATTCTTATCATGAGCCACATGCATAAAAGAATTAATACTTCCCACATAAACATAGTCATTCTTATTAATTGTAGTGGGAGCAAATTCAACAAAATAGCTATCATTATTATTCTCATCACCATAATCATCAAATATAAGAGGCATATTGTAATCATAATTACTTTCCTCCTCAATAGTAGGTGGAATGAAAATATCATATTCATCATTGCAATCATCATATACTGGAGGTGTAGTATCATCATAAGCAATAGAATAATTATCTTCCAAAGTGTGTTCATTTGTAAACATATCATCATTGGAAGGATCATGGATAGCACTAATAGTACATCAATTATTAATATCATCATTTTCAGAATTGGTACCAAAGAGATTTTCAATATCAAAAGAAGTGTTCTTTTCTCAATCATGATCACTACTATAGGTAACAGGCATAGGAACATCATCGAGTTCAGACTCATCAAAAACTATAATAGGAGCTACATGCTTAGGGGAAAATACCGTTTCCTCCCTTCTTTTACTCCTCCTTTTCTTCTTTATCTTCTTCTCTTTAGGAGGTAGAGGCTTGAAAGGAAGCTTCTCCATATACCCTGGTTTATTATTAGAGACAATAGAAGAAACTTTGGAGGATTCCTTCTTTTCATTAATAAGATCAAAACACATATTAGTCCTATCATATTTTGGTAAAATCTCATCTTCTATAATATTTTGTATGTAAGTATTTGTGTGGCAATTATCAACACAATAAAGATTACAACCATGCATGGCACTATTCATATCAAAAGCACTCATATCTACCAAAGAGGTTTTTCTTGATAACTCTTCACATCCCAAAAATAATGTAAGTTCATCATGCTGATTGGGAATGATCATGCCATCACAATACAAACTTGCAGTACTCATTAGATTAGAAGGGCTATTATTATGGCCCGAGCATTGAAAATTGAAATGACCCACTTCAAAGCAAAGTTCACAAATAAAAGGATAAAGGGCACAAACTTTTTTACCAAGATCATTTAAAGCCCTATACCACATTCTAGTTTTTCCATTCCTGTGGGTGATACAATATTCTTCTTCAATTTGATTATTCTCACAAGGTCTATGTATTCCACAAAAATTAACATGCTTATAAGAAATAGTACTTTCAAAGGTTTGAGCATGTTTAATGCTATCATTAACAACAATTTCATTTTCCATGCAAGTGTCTTTAAAAGGCTCATGATACATGTCCCACTTTTCTTTAGGAGCATTAATATGAGAAGCAAAGGTTTTAAAACAATCAATAATAATTTGAGGATCAAAACCATATTTAGCACTAAGCTCTTGAAAATCAGCAGTTTCAGTGAAAGACTTAATGCAATCATACTCATAGTTTATACCTGGTTCTTTACCTTTGTTGTTATCCCAATCTTTGGTATTGCTTTGAATTGTTTCAAGAAGATCCCACTTAGCTTTTACCTCCTTACTCGTGAAGGATCCCTCTAAACAAGTATCTAGATAGTCCTTGTAATGTTCTGAAAGCCTTGCATAGAAATTATTAATAACAATATTCCTAGGGAGCTCGTGAATGGGACATTTGAGCATTAGTGACTTCAATCTCCCTCATGCTTGGGCAATACTTTCTCCATCATGAGGATGAAAATTATAAATATAATTCCTATCTTTATGAATTTCATGAGGAGGATAAAATTTAGAGTAAAAGAGAGATTCAAGTTCCTTCCACTCCAAATGATGAGGATCATCCAGTAGCTCATACCACTCCCTTGCTTTGCCCTTAAGTGATACAGAGAATAACTTCTTCTTGACGTGATCTATTGTAATACCTGCACACTTGAACAACCCGCATAATTCGTGTATAAAGAGCAAATGATCACCGGGATGGACAGTTCCATCTCCAAAATAGTAGTTATCCATAACACGATCAATAATTCCTGTAGGTATCTTAAAATTATCATTAGAATTACCACCTATGGGAGATAAAGTATCACCAGAGCAAATTTTCTTCTTTCAAACTTTGGAAGTAAAAAGATCATTTTCATAAAACTAACTTCCCCAAGCTTAGACGTTTCCATAGCATTAGTAACAAGGGTGTTCAAAAGATTCATACTAATAACATTGCTATTAGCATGCAAAGAAGGTTCCAAGGGTTTTTTAATTTTCTTTTCAAAGAATTCATGTTCTACATTAGGAAAAATACTAAAAAGCTCTCTAATTTTGTTGTTGTTTTCCATTAAGCCTAACTAGTAAAAATAAAAACAAGAAACAAAAAGACAAAATTGCGGAATATAAAGGAAATAACTTCGAGCACTCACACCGGAGGATGTGAGTACCTTTTACCTTACCTCCCCGGCAACGGCGCCAGAAAATACCTTGATGTCTATGCACTTCTATTCTTGTAGAAATTTGTTGGGCCTCCAAGTGCAGAGGTTTGTAGAACAGTAGCAAGTTTTCCCTTAAGTGGATCACCCAAGGTTTATCGAACTCAGGGAGGAAGTGGTCAAAGGTATCCCCTCTCAAGCAACCCTGCAATCAAGATACAAGAAGTCTCTTGTGTCCCCAACACACCCAATACACTTGTCAGGTGTATAAGTGCACTAGTTCAACGAAGAGATAGTGAAATATAAGTGGTATGGATAATTATAAGTGGTAACGGTGCCAGAAAATAGCTTGCTGGCGTGTGGTTGACGTGGGAAAAGACTAAAGGAAAACTAAAACAAAGATGGAAGCAAGCAAACATGTAACATATCCAATTGCAAATGGTGTATCAATGCTTAGAAACAAGGCCTAGGGATCATACTTTCACTAGTGAACACTCTCATATAAATATATTCTTCTTTATGATACTATGCTGAACTACTCTCTGGTTGGACACTCTAATCCATGGTAGGGCTATAACAACACTCCTCAAAGTTCTCTTTCCCCATCTAGATAACCCCACACTGTCACCTTGAGCACTAGATGGTTCCAACAAACACCCCAATTTCATAAAAACATCCAACTCCTAATATAACTCATAACAAGTATTTGTAATCTCTAGCCTAATTGCCACCATGGTGTGCACGCTGTCACTTTCACACACATGGGGAGAGCAGAGATCTATTAAAGCACTTGAGTAGCAAGGTAGATCTATAGATTACAAAGTTCATGATCACAATATGATCATGCATAGAGAGAGATATGAACACATAGCTACCGGTAGAACCCTTAGCCTCGAGGAAGAACTACTCCCTCCTCATCATGGGAATCAGCAACGGCGATGGAGATGGTGGAGGAGATCAATGGAGATGGCTCTAGGGCACTTCCCCGTCCCGGCAGGGTGCCGGAACAGAGACTTTCTGTCCCCCGAATCTCCCCTTCGGTGGCAGCGGTGTAGTGGAACTTTTCGTGGATTTCTGATTGACGACTTAGGGTTTCTGCATCGGGGTAGATATATAGGCGAAAGAGGCAAGGTCAGTGGCCGGCCAGGAGGCCCACACCATGCCTTTGTGCGGCCAGAGGGGACCCGTGCCTAGGGGTGGTGTGGACGCCCTGTGGCCCCTCTCCGTCTCGTGTTTTGGCTCCGTGAGTCTTCCAGTAAAATATCGACTTTGGCTTTTGTTCGGTCCAATTCCGAGAATATTCATTTTCTGACTTTTGTAGAACCAAAAATAGCATAAAACAGGCAACTGTCACTGTGGCATCTTATTAATAGGTTAGTCCTAGAAAGTGTATAAAAATACTCTAAAGTATGGACAAAACATAAGAAAGTAGATAAAAATCAAGCATGGAACATCAAAAATTATGGATACGTTAGCAACGTATCACGATCCTAAGACGGCCTCAAGGTCGTGTTGAAGTCCTCGCGCTCCTGTGGCTCCAACAACTCCCAGTGCCCCAAGTGTGACACCTCGTGGGGAGTTACACACGTACGGTGCCTGGCGATGACTCCCGCATCCCCGATCAAGCAGCAGTTGCGGAAGTAGAGCTCCTGGATCTGAATCCCACATCGCGACGGTGCTCTGCGGTGAAGATGTCTTTCATTCACGTAGTCCGAATTTGGGACCACGGTCACGGGAGAGAGAGAAATATCAATTGGAGGCCAAAAGTGAGGAAACCTTTATTGAATATTGTGTGTTTTTTCTGGTCAAAATACCCCCACTATATATAGGGGAGGGGGAGGTACACCCTCCCTCAAAGTCCTGGGGTGGGACTAAATAAGGGAGGAGGTGGGGAGAGGCGCCGCCGGCCACCCCCATGGGCCCCACGTGGGGGCCTAGCCCAATAGGTCCGTCGGCCACACCTTTGGCCCCTCCTAGGGATTTGGCCCCCTCTTGGGACCTTTCCCCTCCGGGTTTTGGCCCATTAATCGTTTTGACCATTTAATTAATTTTCTCTTTTATTAAATAATTATGAATAAATGATTAAATCATTATTTAACATTAATTCACATATTATTCAATCTCAGTGGCTATGGAACACCTTCCACCTCCACTCCGGACATCCTCCAGACTTACCAAAACCCTTTGGGTTTTCTCGCTTCTCTTCTTTGGTGATTCTACCGATCCTGTAAACACTATCTAAGCATCATCAAACTCTTAAGCGTGATACCCTATAGTTAGGGAACACTCTAGACATGGTCGGGACACTCCCGGAACAATGATCGACAGAGGGACCTAGATGACCATGTGATCCCTATGCATTCCACGAAGATCTTTCATCATTTGAACCAGGACAATCGCGTATTTCGAGAAGGGGATTTGGTGCTTCGGCTAGTGCAATGCACTCCCGGCATGCAAAAATTATCTCCTCCATGGGAAGGGCCATTTTATTTTGAGCAAAGCTTTTCACAATGATGCATACTATCTGATAGATGCTCAGGCATAGGAGAAGAACAACGCGGACATGTCAGGATAAGAATCAAAGAGGCCGTGGAATGTAGATCTACTTTGTCCATTTTACACTTAGGAGAAAGTGTATGTATCCTGAACTCTCATATGTCGGTTTGTATGCTATAAATGAGCTTATGAACAAAATCTTTACACCTCGAATAGTTACTCGGGGACTATCTTAGTCGTGACTATCAATTCAGTACTTTACTTTTCTATGTCGCATGGCTTAAGTTTCTTGTCCCTTAGGCCGGGTTAGTATTGTGTTGGCACCAAAAGCCCACTCTTCGACTTGCTGTTGTCGGAAATCTAGCTTCATGGCAACAAAGATAAAAAGCTAGCGAGTGTTATACTCATGAAAAACGTCTAAGGAAAGAAAAATAATCGAGCCGATACTTGTTTTTTGGACTAACCCCTATATTTTATTTCCTTTATCTTATGTCAAATAACTCTAAGCTAATTTTCGTTGGTTTTTAGTATTGCTAATTTAATTTTCTTATCTTGTGACTCATATGTCGAACGCCGAAAAATGGTAGATGTGAGGCAAGGTTATAAGATTGAGAAAACAGTAAAATAAACTCGGGGACTCTGCCCAAGGAAATCGGTGGAGGACTTGATCTCCGCACCACCCGTTGATACGGTAACCCCCGAGTCACTCGACATTGAGTTCACCGAGGAGTTCCATCTGACCCATTTCGATCATCTCAAGATTCGACAGATCAAGTCCACCAAGTGGGCATGTCCTTATATCCTGAAACAACTTGGCATCTGTGCTGATTTCAATTTACTTTGCAACAATGTTGGTTTGTAAAATTTTGTCTTTCAGGACGTTGTGACATATCGCCTCTTGACTCTTGAGTTCTTCAGGACCTTGACACACATGATGGATCCTGATGGTTGTTCCGAGAAACAAAGGCTCGAAGTTGATCGAACTAAATTCCGCCTTATGAACTGTGAGTTATAAGATGGAGAGTGGCATGGGATACGCGGTGGAGGACATGGCCCTTCTAGAGGTGGACTACGTGGCACGACGTCGTCGCAAGACGGGGATAACCAGCGATAGGCAAGGCTAACAACGCCCACACTAGAAGAAACTGGGTAATTAGGAAGTGACGACCGGATCAAAGGCGGTCAAACAGAATAAACGGGAGGAAAAAGGCAAGGAAAAAGAAAGAGGCTTCCCACGAGCATGGTTGAAGGTCTTGCACGGGAAAATGAGAGTGCGTATTAAATGGTGATTGGCCAACATCGGTACAAGTGTTTTAGAACTAACTAATATTTTTACCAAACAATCTAGGTACCAAATGGAAAGTTTCATGAGTAAATAGGAAATATATTTTTAAGATTCTGAAAAATCACATTTCCAACATTAAGTGGTATGTTAAGTTATATGATTACAATTCCCAATTCTAGACAAATATTTACTAGAAAATACTAAGAAAACTAAATCCAGGCTTCCGGATTGGAACCAACTCCAGATTTATCTCGTGCGTTGGATCTCCCTTGGATAGTCATCACTCACTGCCTACTGATGGCTCCAATTTTTGCCTTCTTCCACTGTGTTTAAATATTGTTTTTGGTCAAGCAATTGCCAAAGAAACTCTCAACTCTTGCCACTAATGACTAATAATTGCAATGATATAAAATCCCTTCTTTAATTTATGTTGTATACGAAATCACGGTGTTTAAAGCGAAATAAGGAGTCATGATGAAGGATTTTGAGGAAGTACACATGTCCAAGTAATTGGAGAAGCATTCCAGGGTGTCAGCAAGCTTAATGACCACTGGTATGGGCGTGGTCCGCCTGTACCGCACAACCGTACCAGGTGGCAATAGCTTCGTCTCGTTAAACCCTACAACTTCCATGAAGATGCCTATATATTTTGATACTCTAGCCGCCGGCCAGAGAGCCGCCATTCTCAGATTACATCACAACTCCACCAAAGGAGATTCACACAATTGTTAATCCATTGTTCATCACTTCCACCATCCATCCATCCACTAGCCATAGCCATTTCTTTGTACATTAGATCTTCTTGTGATTTGGCGACCATTGTAAGAATATTTGATTTCAATCTAAGTATTTGCATGATGTTTTCTTTCTCCGATCTATTTGTTATGAGTGAGTAGTCCTCACGGGCTGCGGTATGGGGAGAAACCTCGCGGCAATTATGTGCATCTAGATCATAGGAGAATTGTATTTTGTTTGAGATTGTGATTTTATCTTTTGTTTCTTCGTATCTTGTCTCGATCTATGGACTTGTAGGTACCCAAGATCCCATAGATTGGTAAAGGCTTGAGGTGAGATACTTGGCTAGCGGCAATCTCATAGGAACCTCAGCGATAGAAAGGGTAGTACGGTCTTTGTTTAGCGCCCCATTCAGGATCAACAACAACATCACCACTTAAAGCTTTGATCTATGTTTTGCACTTAATAATCGTTTGTAACCCGTGGCTTCAGTGTACTCTCAGTTGGATTAAAAGTCTATTGGTATGCCTGCTGCATCACGGGGGCTCTATAATATTAGGATGTGTTGCCCACAAGAGATTATCTCGATTCAAACATTATACATGACTATGCTTATTATTAGCTTTTATCCCATTTGATGTGCAGCTGTAGGTGGATCTTCAACCCTGGCCTATCTCCATTCACTGATTCAAACCCGTTATAAAGTAAACTAGATTGGTCCGGTCAACTAAGGTAAAACAAACAAACAAAGTCTTGTAGACTTGTCCTTTTTTATTACCTTTTAGCAGTGCTTTCCGAGGTTCGATTAAACCTAGTTCTTCTAGGGAAAAAGCTATTATACTACATCTGTGAATCCGGATCGAAGGTATCAACCCGTTTTCTGGCATTGTTGCTAGGGAGGAAATTTTGCTATCCTGGTGAGGTCATTAGAGACCTTGTTTTTAGTTTTATTATTAGTTCTAGTTTAATTATTGTTATTAGTTTGCTTTCTTGTTATCTATTTGAAAACCCCCAAAAAATTAGTTACTTGTTATTTGTTTTCATTACTTAAAAATCACCAAAAAGATAAGAGCCATGGCTCAAAAGAGATTAGGGGAGTATGCTACTCCCATTGCTGATTTTATCCATGCACCCATCACTCAGCCCGCAGTTGATGCAGAAACATATGAGATAAAACCTAACCTTTTAAGTTTGGTTCAACAAAACCAATTTGGGGGTTCATCTGCTGAAGATTCGGGATTGCACTTAAATACTTTTACTGAAATTTGTGACATGATGTGTATTAATGATGTAGATCCAAATGTTTTTAAGCTAAGATTGTTTCCTTTCTCTCTTAGAGGAAATGCTAATTATTGGTTGCTAGCTCTACCAAAGGGCACTATTAAATCTTGGGAGGAATGTACTAATTTGTTTATGACTAAATTAATGTGGAGCTTACATCTAAGGTAGATGAGTTTCTTAGCTTAGTAAAGGGTAAGGAAGATACCCAAGTTAATGCTATCACTACCGATGTTAATGATGTTAATTTTATAGCTCACACTCCTTTTAATCATGCATGGAAAAATAATTATGCCTCTAATGTTCAAAAATATCATGCTAATCCCGCAGGAGCTCCTTATAATAATTATGATAATACTCATGGAGCAAATCATGGGAATCTCCCGTTTGAGAAAACCGTTAGAACATTTATACAAGCTCAAACCGAGCAAAATGATATGCTTATTAAGATTACCAAGAACCATGAAAGTAGTATAGGAAGATTATCTAACCTGGCCGTTGCAATTAGAAATGATGTGCATGCTCTACAGGAAAGAACAAAGATCACGGTGGCTTAGCTGGGTAAGGTAGCCAAGAGCCAAGCTCTCATACTAGCAAAGTTTGCTGGAAAACCCGAGACAAATCCGGTAGAAGACCTCAAAATGATGAGGGTGGTAACCAATGATGAAAAACTTGAAGAGCTAGATTATAGCAACATGCTGACACCGAAATATACCGTGGAAGATCTATTGAAGATGATCACCGTTAAGAATCTAGGTATAGAACAAGGTAATGATGCTATGTACCAACAATTTATACAACAAGTAGCATCTAAGGTTCGTGATTTAGAGATGTAGTACAAAAGACTAGCTGATAAGCTTCTAGCTAAGGTAGATGATATATTTTAGCCCACTATTAAAATTAAGTTGGGAGTTAATGAGATATCCGCACTTTGTGATCTTGGTGCAAGTGTCTCAACGATTTCCAAAAGCCTATTCGATAAGTTAAACTTGGGGCCATTTGTTATAACTGAATTGAGACTCCATCTAGCCGATTCAACTTATAAACAAGCTGTTGGGATAAAATAAAATATAGTTGTTGAAATTAAAGGTAGTCCTGCTCTTATTGATATTGTTATTGTGGACATGCCTGAAGATCCCATAGCACCTATAATTCTAGGTAGACCATTCCTAAGAACTATTAAAGATTTGATTAATTTACATGAAGGGAATGTGAGAATGGGGCTACCATCTAAAAATACTTTTGTAGTCCACTTCCCTAGGAAAAAGAAGGCCAAGCCTAATAATGATGATGGTGTAATTACTTTAAAAGCAAACTACTTTGGAGTGGGTGTTCCACTTCACAAACTTAAGTGATTGCCATCAAGGTCAAGCTAATTGACCTTAACTAGAAGCATTTCATGGGAGGCCACCCATGTGAAATAAAAAATTTCTTTATATTTCCTATTGTATTAGTTTTGTTTTAGATAAATACTGTTCAAGAAGACCTATGGAGAGAGGAGAAGAAATAAGGTAATCCTCTATGATTTTATTTTACTAACACATGTCCCAAGAAGTATTGCTTGATCATTACTTAGTATTTTTGCTGTTATCTAACCCTTTGATAAGATGTGCAAAGACGCACGGAGCTACTAATCAAATTTCTTGAAGTTTTGTAGTTCACATTGTTCATAACGACCACTGGTACGGCTGGAGTGGATCGTACCATGCGCTCTTACCACCTCAAGGCGAATAAAGATAAAAATTCCGATGTTTGCCATAAGGAACAGTGTCGATAACAACCACTAGTATGGCCGAACGCGCGCGTGCACGCCCGTACCGTACCCCCGAGCAAATATCAGATTTTAAGCAAAGTCACCGTAGCATTAACAACCAGCAGTACGGCTGCGCACGACCATACTGCGCGCCCGTACCGAGTGCACCGCCTAGGAGCAGTCGTCTCCCCCAAGGTAAGCCACCCGATACGGGCGAGCTCCGGCCGTACCGCCCGCCCGTAACGAATACACGGCCGCCATAAGCACCCGAGGAGGTAACCTAAAAATCCCTAAATCAATTTTTCTCATTTCTTCTTCCTCCAAACTTCAAGCCACCTCCTTTGGATCTTCAAATTTACTCAATCTTTCTTCGATTCTTTGCACTCACTCGATCTAAGGTATGATTCTCCTCCAATCCCCAACTTATTTGTGCCAAAGCTTCACTCAATCATTCATCATTGACAATCTAGACGTAGGTCTTGTTCTTGATTCAATCTTGATATTAAGTATGCTTATCATTGTTTTTAGAGGAGTTTGTTTTGTAGTTCGTGTAGAGAATCACTTATGCTATGTTTCTATTGGACCAAAAAAATTATTAGCAATCTTTATTTACTTTTTCTTGTTTTTATTTATTAGATGAACACGAGGATTCATACATGTGAGATGGCTGCGGAATCCTCCGCACCACCCGTTGATACGTTAACCCCCGAGTCACTTGACATCGAGTTCACCGAGGAGTTCCATCTGACCTGTTTCGATCGTCTCAAGATTCGAGAGATAAAGTCCACCAAGTGAGCATGTCCTTATATCCTAAACCAACTTGGCATCCATGCTGATTTCGATTTACTTTGCAACAATGTTGGTCTGTACAATTTTGTCTTTCAGGATGTTGTGACATATCGCCGCTTGACACTTGAGTTCTTCTGCACCTTGACACACATGATGTATCCTTATGGTTGTTCCGAGGAACAAAGGCCCGGAGTTGATCAAATTAAATTCCACCTGATGAACTATGAGTATACTTTGACACTCAGCCAATGGGCTCAATGCTTTGGGTTTTCCAACAACACCACCGATGTATGCACAACTACCTTTTTTTAGGTCCTTCCTCTTCACAATATTTTAATTTAATGAGAATTCGTGGAAATACACTCAAGGGGAACCAAATTGATTATCCTGCTATTCGATATTTATTCTATGTTATTGCTAACACATTGCAGGTATGTGGTGAGTTACTAGAGTTAATGAGGAGGACATGTTGATCCTCACAAAAGCTACACTTATCAATTGTAACTTAGCGCCAAATTTGGGCGCTCTTCTTGTGTTTTACCTTAAGTATCAGGTTGTTCAATCTCGAGGACCCATATGTGGAGGAGGAGTTGTGACCGTTCTTGCATGTGCACTTCGCATCAACCTAGGTAAAATCCAACCGTTGACTAGAGGTAACCATCTCGGTCTTTCTACTCTAAGAGCATGTGGTATGATTTCTAAAAATCATGGTAGATATTTCTTCAATATACCTGGAGCGTATCACTTGATTCCAGATCCTTTGCCTAATGGTTTATTCTCTACCGAGGATGGACATTTGTGTTATGACGCGCAGGTTGAAGCTAATCTACCCCAACAAGAAATACCCGTGGGAGGAGGAGAAGATGAAGAACTAGAACAAGGAGGACCCGAACAAGATGTGCATCTACCAAACTACTACACCACCTTTGAAGATATCTATGCAGTCAAAGGAAACATTCAAAACATGAACAACCTCTCCATCAACCTTTGAGATGCCATTGTAAGCCTCGCCACCTAGTTCCATGATTGGAGTAGCCAATGGAACATGGAAGATTATCCACCGGCACCACAATGAGCAACAAAAGGGCTTGCAAAAGACTGATCTTGGGGATGTGTTCCCCCAGCAAATTTATTTGTTTAATAACGAGGTTGTACTCTATCTCCTTGGGAGCTTTTAAACACTCTTGTTGGCTTGTTCGAACACTTTGCTTTTTTCCTTGCTTTTTAATTTGCTTTTGATTTAGTTTATTTGTTTTCCTTTGTTTTTCTTTTCTTAAACCCTTGCTTGGTCGCAAGTTCTTTTCCATTCTTTAATTCCTATCCTAAAAAATACAAAAAGATTTATCTGTTTATCCTTTTTTCATAAACATGGATTCATACTTTGCCTCTTTTCTTTAATATCGTTTCAAGAGTAATCGTATTTGAATTTGAAGGAACACATCCCTATAAGGAAAAGTATCATGAAGTTACTTATGAGAGGTATGTCCTATGTCTCCCACTTATGACGTTTGAATTGTTTATCTTAGTTGGTTGATTTTCTAAGATGCCATGCTAGTGGGAAGTAATTTAATATGTTTAGAGTAAGGCTATTTTATTGGTATGATGATTAGTTGTTGAAGCTCTTCCTCTAGTTCTTTTAGTCAACCGAGTCTTGCCTTAGAAATAATAATGCCAAACAAGTACAATAAGGAAAAGTCTGAAATTTATGACTTGTTTGATGAATCATTGTCTTGAGAGTATACCCTTGATGATACTTAACCCCATAGATATTTTGACAGTCTCGACGACACTCATGAAAGGAGTTGTTTGATTGAAATAAAGTCTAGTGGTAATTGTGATGCACGCCAAAGCTAACCTTGTGGATTAAATCGCGATACTAGCTCAAAAAAGAGCGAAAGAGAAAGAAGTGAGACAACTTTGTTCTATGTCTCTAATGCATATCTTTGGGATGACAACAACTCCGCTAGCTTTTGAACGATCTGTGGTATAACCCCAAATTTTGGTTATGATTTGATTGCATGAGTGGCATCCATGTCAATGAATGGGCAAAAGTATTGGTACTTTCAAAGGTTGTGCAAACACTTGCAAAATATACAATGAACGATCCTTGAAAAACAAAATAAAGAAAGACAAAATGATATCTATGAGGATCCACATAACAAGCCCTTAGCATGGTCTCATTACTACTTTACAATTTTTTCTTGAAAGACAATGTTTGGATTATAAGTGTTTTAGATATACTTGATTTATTGATGTGGGTGTAAATAAGACACTTCATTGTTATACTACTTAGGACATGAAACTCTCTTACTCAATTATGCTATTTTAAAAATCCTAGTGTTCCCTGGAAAGCTGAGAGTTAATTAGAGGAATTGGATTGATTGCTACACTTCTAGTTACTTATACTTATATTAAACTTTACTTTGATTATCTTGACTTACCGAAGCTTGTATAGTATTCTTGTCATCTCTCTAACTTTGATAAGCTTCACAAATGAATGAAGTGGTGAGCACATACGACTACCGTCTGTAAGTGAACTCTTATTCTCGTTGTTTCAAGTTTAAACGCTGAATTCCTTATAGTTCTTTTGGTTCTTCTTGCTCGAGGACGATCAAGGTTTGAGCTTTGGGGAAGTTGATGGCTCTGATTTTTTCCATCTTCCACTATGTTTAAACGTTGTTTTTGGTCAAGCAATTTCCAAATAAACTCTCCACTCTTGCCACTAATGACTAATAATTGCAAATATGTGCAAATCCCTTCTTTGATTTATGTTGTGCAGGAAATCACGGAATTTAAAGTGAAATAAGGAGTCATAATGAAGGATTTTGAGGAACTACACATGACCAAGTAATTGGAGAAGCATTCTAGGGTGTAAGCAAGCTTAACGACCACTTGTACGGGTGTGGTCTGCCCGTACCACCCACCTGTACCAGGTAGCGATGGCTTCATCTCGTCAAACCCTACAACTTTCGTGAAGACGCCTATATATTTCGAGGCTCCAACCATCGTCCAGAGAGCCGCCATTGTCAGATTGCATCACAACACCACCAAAGGAGATCCACACCATTGTTCATCCATTTTTCATCACTTCCACCATCCATCCATCCACTAGCCATAGCCATTGCTTTGTACTTTAGATCTCCTTGTGATTTGGTGACCATTGTAAGAATATTTGATTTCAATCTAAGTATTAGCATGATGTTTTCTATCTCTGATATATTTGTTATGAGTGAGTAGTCCTCATGGGCTGCGGGTTAGGAAAAAACCTCGCAGCAATTATGTGCATCTAGATCATGGGAGAATTTTATTTTGTTTGAGATTGTGATTTGTATCTTTTGTTTCTTCGTCTCTTGTCTCGATTTGTAGACTTGTAGGTACCCAAGATCCCATATATTGGTAAAGGCTTGAGGTGAGATACTTGGCTAGCGGCGATCTCATAGGAACCTCAGTGACAGAAAGGGTAGTACGGTCTTTGTTTAGCACCCCATTTGGGATCAACAACATCACCACTGAAAGCTTTGATTTGTGTTTTGCACTTAATAATCGTTTGTTACCCGTGGCTTCGGTATACTCTCAGTTGGATTAAAAGTCTATTGCTACGCCCACTGCATCACGGGGGCTCTAGAATATTAGGATGCGTTGCCCACAGAGATTATATCGATTCAAACATTATACATAACTGTGCTTATTATTATCTTTCATTCCATTTGATGTGCAGCTGCAGGTGGATATTCAACCCTAGCCTATCTCCATCCATTGATTCAAACCCTTTATAAAGTAAACTTGATTGGTCCAGTCAACTAAGGTAAAACGAACAAACAAAGTCTTGTAGACGTGTCCTTTTTTATTACCTTTTAGTAGTGCTTTCCGAGGTTCGATTAAACCTAGGTCTTCTAGGAAAAAAGCTATTATACTACATATGAGAATCTAGATCGAAGGTATCACCTACTTATTCTTCAGGGAATAGATCTATTCATATTTCCTATCCTGTAGTTTGTCATTACAAGTTTATCAAAACACCTAAGATTTCGACAATAATTCCATGGATTTGCATTTCCGGATAAACCATAGGAGTATGGAGTGTTCGAGAGATGGAATCGGACCTTGTTTGATATGGTAAGATCAAATGTGTCATTTATAAAATTTCCATTATGTTTTAAGGATTAAAGCTTTAGAGACTGTTGCTTTTACATTGAAAAGAGAGCCATCATGATCCGTTGAAATGACACCATACGAGTTATGGTTTGGGCTAAAATCCAAGTTGTCTTTTCTTAAATTTTGGTATGCTAGGTATAAGTAAAATGTTTACAACCAAAGTCGGATAAGCATGTCTTTGTCGGTTATCCTAAAGAAACCGTTGGGTATTCCTCCATAACACCAAAGATAAAAGTGTTTCTCGCTTAGAACGTCAAGTTTCTTAAGAAGGAATTTTTCGCAAAAAGTTAAGTGGGGGGACAATAGAACTTTTATTAGGTTGATGAACCTAAGTAACATATGCTAAGTAGTGCAGCGCCGGAAAGTGTCCCAGAGGCGGCGAAAATGCTCAAGACTCATGTGACTGCAAAGGTTATCATCTTGGAGTTTAGAGTTCCTATTGAACCGTATGGGTCGGGTAAGAATCAAATAGTGAGATTTGATAAACAAGTTGTTATTGTTATGACAATGATGAACCGACTACATGAAAATAAGTGATGATGGGCCCTGACTCCATCAAATGACTAGAAGTCATAAAATTAGTGATAGTTTCCATACACGAGAAATCAAGTCTTGAACTTGGAAGACCCTCCGAAAAGGCATTAAGCCTATCAGTCGTATTTTGATCTATAAAATAGACATGGATGTTTCACATCTATGAAATACTCGACATGTAGGAAAATAGTTTATGACAATATTCAAGGAGTTTACTACGCCAAGATTTGATCTTTTGTAGCGATATTTAGTCTAGACGGATCAATGAAGCAACCACTACATATAATTTTGTATATGTTAGTTGAACAAAAAACAAAGTTCTTCTAATAGAATGGTTACCTAGGACGTGTATATGACACAGTTCAAAGGGTTTTGTTAATTCAAAGGATTCTAAAAGGGCATGCAAACTTCAATGGTTGAAGTAAGCATAACAAAGTTAGAATCTTCACCGTGATGAAACTGTTAAAAGGTTTGATTTCATCAAAGACAATGAAGATCCTTGCATTTGCAAGAAATTAAGAGGGAGCGATGCTACATATTTCTAATACATTATGTAGAGGACATGTTGATTGGAAATAATATATATTTTATTGTCACGGGTTAAGAATTTCATTAAAATTTAATTTCAATGAAAGACTTGGGCAAAACTAGAATATTAGGCATCAATGTCTATATGGATATATTGAGGCGCTAATATGGTTATGCTAGATGTACATATATGATATATCGAATGAGTTCAATATAGAAATGACAAGAAAGGTTCTTGCCGCATGGAAAGGGTTGAATAAAGATTCAAGTGTATCGACACTTGGTAAGTGAAATGAGATTCAAGTGTTTTGACACTTGGTGAGTGAAATCACATGAATATTTTGATCAATAATGTATACCGTGATATGTACATATCCAAATATGTCCTATGCTCTAAATATTATGTGCATATACCAGAATGATTCATAAGATGATCATTGGACAATAATAAAGATATTCTTATGAGCTTTGGAAGAACTAAGAATATATTATGTATAGGTGAAAAATAGTTATAAATAGTTCATTTTAAAGTGTTACATTGATACTTGTTTTGTCACAAGATAAAAATTAAATATATCTCAATTTAAACTATGGGTGGAACAATCTAATGGAAAGGAGGTTCCATGATGGATTTGGATGAGTTCCAAAGTTAAGACATTGTGATAGATACTACAACAAAAGTCTAAGTATATGACTGCTATAATAGCAACAAAGGAGGGCATTTGTGTTAAGTAGTTTGTTATCAAACTAGGTGTGGTTCACAGTGGGCTAGTACTATGAAGATATATTGTACGACAATAATATCAACATGTTTTAACCCAAAGGAACTAAATGTCTCACAAAAGGACTAAATTTATACAATGCCATCTCATTAGAGAATGAGTGATGCGTAGAGACGCAAAGACATGCAAATACACAATGACCTGAAAGTGCCAGATCCGGAGATTATGTTTACCACTAGCAAACACGTATATACAACATCAGAAAGCCATAGGTGTTGAATTCACAAGTTTACAAACTAGAGTATTGACTCTAGTGCAAGTGGGAGATTGAAGGGAATATGCCCGAGAGACAATAATAAAGTGGTTATTATCTTATTCCATGCTTATGATAAAAGTTTATTTCTCATTCTATAAGTGTGTTAATTTGAAAACTTAATACATGTGTGTTTAATAAACAAATAAAGAGTTCCTAGTTATGCCTCTCATATAAACTAGCTCGTTGATTAACAAGATGATCAAGGTTTCCTGATCATGGGCATTGGATGTTGTTAATAACGAGGTCACAACATTGGTGGAAGATGTGATGAACATTCATCCAAAGTATAGTAATACGATCAAAGTCATTATATTTTTATTGCTATAACATCATACGAAGTAACTTTAGTCCTTAGACCATGAGATCATGTCAATCACTAACATTGGAAGAGTAACTTGATAACATCAAACATCACGGTAACAGGGTGACAATAAAGATGGGTTCAGATACTCGGAAAGTGTTATGTAGAGGCTCATGGATCAAGGGTGGGTTTGTCCATCCCGATGACAGAGAGATATACTCTGGGCCCTTTCGGTAATATCACGTTGACATAGCTTGCAAGCAAGTGAAACGATCACTAGAATTTTATATCACGGGAACGAGAAAAGAGAACTTACCAGTAATGAGATCAAACTAGGTGTGGGGATACTGATGATCGAATCTCGGACATGTAATATATCACGAGACAAAGGGATTTAGTTACAACATTAAAGGTTCTCACGATCACTAGAGTCATCACTGAATGTGTGGGAGTCAATACGGATCTCCAGGTCCCGCTGCTGATTATTGATCGGAGAGGGATCTCGATCATGTTTGCATTATTCACTAACCGTAGGGTGACACACTTAAGGGATACCGACACCAAATGGAGTAGATATAATACCAGATAAAGGATTTGAAAGCGCTGGGATTATTTCGATGGACATCGGAATAATTTTGGGTCGAATTGTTGATTTTTTTTGCATGTGATATCGAAATGTTGCAAGGGGTTTTATGTGAATAATTTTTAATTAAATTAATTAACAAAAAACTGAATAAAATAGTTTTATTAAATGAGAGATGGCATTAATTTTGGTGGACAATTAGTGCATGTGAGTGGAGATGGATTTACGTGAGTGGAGTATCCATCATATGAATGAAGAAGAGGTGGGGGCACCCACTTTGGCTGCCGACCATGGCATGGAGCTGTCTCCCTCCCCCTATAAAAGGCCATCCCCTCCTCCTCTCACTTCACACCTCCTCGCGAAGGATCTCTCTCCCCCACTAAAAAATATCCCTCATGGCTTTGAATTATTAAAGTACATGTTCTCGGTGGCATTCTATAGAAAGGATCTACTACTTCCGCTGCTTTGCTAGAGCGAGGACTCGAGGGTGGTCGGGGTACCGGGTGTGTGTGTGATCATGGATGAACTGCTGCTTTGCGGTGCTGGACTTCATCATGATCTTTAGATTGGCAAGTGAACGACTACATCATCCACGAAATCAAATTTCATTAACAAAGCTTTTTGGTCTTCGAGGGTAAGATATCTATGGATGTATATACACCTATTAATTGTATCTAGGTAGATATATCTTGGTGCTTAGTTGTTCATATCGTAGGATTTTTTTGTTTTCTATGTTGTGAACCCAACACAAACTACAAAGTCCATGCATGCATTTTACATGCATCAGCTACCCATGGTGATGAAGCGGGTCGTGTAATTGTAGAGCAATATCTTCTTGGTTAGTTTAGTATTTCCCTTGAGACTTTGTTTCCTCGAAACCGAACCCATCCCTTCGTAGTTCTCGATGACCGACATAAGGGTGACATTTCGCTTTCAGCTTAGTAAGCAGTCGGTCACTAGGAAGATGAGACGGGGAGCCTTCTCCAGAGGCCCTTTTCCCGGACATCGTGGCTGGAGACGAAGCACGCACCCCCCCTACATGGCGCGCCAGATGTCGCATGTAGGAACATGGACATCGGGGATGTGTGACACCTCCTGTTTGTTTGGTAAGGGAATGAGGTGCTCCTAGCTCGACGATAATGAAACACGGCAAAAAAAGAGATTTTTTACCCAGGTACGGGATGCCCTTCGTCTAACAACCCTATGTCCTGCCTTCTACATTATCTAGTGATCTATATTGTTACAAAGGAGATGAACTCTCTTTCTGAGCAGCGAGGGTGCTTCCTAGGCTTCCTCCTCTTTCTTTCTATTTTATCTCCTCTTTCCCTCATCTACCTATTTATTCTACCTTGCTACTCGAGCCTCACTCTTCTATTCTTCCTTATGTGTATAACTTAGTACAATGTTACTTGCCAATGGCTGATCTCCTCTTCTATGGATAGATGCCCTCCTTGTATATGCCAAGGGGTCACCACATTGTTGTCCTACATGCGTGAGATGCATGGATTCTAGGGTTGGGAACTTCTCACCACGTGCCACGGTTGCAAATGGGCGGTGCTACGAGCTTCTCCCGTGCTTTGGGTGATGCAATCGTACTTGATGACGATAGGATGGGCTAGCCATCATTCTGTGTTGTCCATGTTGGTGTGCCTGCAGTGTCATAAATGGATGGCTTGTCCCTCACTTATCTCATCTCATTTTTAGTAGAAAAGAGAACACCCTTCATTTTTCCACTAAAAATTGACTTGTGGATCGCACTCGCTATTTGGTGGTTCTCTCGCTGACCACTCATCTCACTAGTTGTTTTTGTGGTTTGCACCCTCGCTAACGCCTTCGCATTGTCCGCAATTATTTGGCTTGGAGTCATTGGTTGCAAATCACATGTCTTACCAAGCCACTTGAAGCTATAGATATTTGTGTGGCCATCATGGAGATCACCTTTGTCAAATTGCCATGGCCTACCAAGTAACATGTGACAAACAGTCATGGGAACCATGCCGCTATCAACTATATCCTTGTATGGACCAATAGAGAAAGAAACTGATACCGTGTGGTTGATCTTGACGGATCCGCTGTCCCTCAACCATTGCACATGGTAGGGGTGCTTATTTTGATGGAGAGGGTGGCTGAGCTTCTCATATAGCTTGATTCTTGCTAGATTATGGAAATGTGCTCCATCAATAATGACATCGTTGAACTTCCCATTGATTCTGGCTATTGTTTGGAATATGTTGCATCGTTGATGTTTGTGCTCTTGGGCTTGTGTGGTTAACACTCTTGTGACAATAAGTGATGGACTAGCATCATTCTCACACATGAGAAGATCTTGATCATCGGTCTCAATGTGTTGTCTTGCGAGTGCTTCCTTGACTCTTGCTTCAAACTCATATTCACTAAACTATTTTTCTTCTCCATTGTCATGCATGAATAAGACTTTGGTATTGCCACATTGGAAGGACTTGGGAGTGATTTCCTTGTGTACTTGTTGACTTGAAAGGAGGCTTGGGAGTACTTGAGGTGTTCTCTTTGAAATTTGTCGAGGGAGCGGTTGAAGTGGGCTTGAAGGAAAAGAATGCCTTTGGCTTGCTATACTTGAGGTCCTCTTGAACTTGATGTTTGTCCTTGGTTGCATTATGGATAAGCTCAACCATGTTTTTGTAAGGTTGGAACTCCACGATGCGCTTGATAGGACGGTTCAACCCAGAAAAAAGAAGTGTTCCATGGTTTGTTAATCACGCTCTTGTATTCTAGTGCGCATCATGTGAAGTTTCATTTCCTTGAATTACTCTTCCACACTTTTCGTGCCTTGGGTGAGCTTTTGGAGCTTGTTGAAGAGGTCTCGAGTGTAATGAGACGGGACAGAGCGCGAGTGCAAGTGAGCCTTCATTGCTTGCCATGTGTTGATGGGAGACTCTCTTCTTGCTTCACGCGCAACTTGGATTTGCTCCCACCAAAGAGTTGCATAATCATCAAACTCAAGTGATGCCATGGCCAACATCTTCTCATTGATATAATTGTGCATTTGAAAGATTTTTTTGACCTTAAGTGCGCATGAGGGGTGCGCTTTGGGATCATTGTAACTAGGGGTGGGCATTCGGTTTTAACCGAAATTTTGGTTCGGTTTTCTTGATTTTTTTGTAATCCAGGTTTTAAGAAATGAGCACCAAAATAAATTAGGTTTTCTAATTTACCAGGTGTTCGTTAACAGACAATTCAGTTCAGTTGTGGGGCCCCAGATTAATCCTCCGGGAATCCGTGTTATGCATACACCACGATCCCATGATCAGTTAGTCGTGGCACATAACCGACAAGTATCAAAGTAAACATCCATTTCTTAGGAGAATACAAGTCATACCTCAAATGCCCTTATGGCTACAATAGTCATCATCAGCGGAACTTTATCGAAGCGTAGAGACTGAGCCATGCCTTAACCTATAGGCAACTGACTGGGGTAGCGTCCTAGCTCGCATAGTCATCAACTTCACCTTCTTCTCGATATTTGACCAAGTTAATAGCAACAATACCAGTGAGTACTTTGAATGTACTCACAAACCACCTTAAGAGGATAATAATAACAAGACAATATGCAATATGGCTATGGTAGTAGGAGGGCTCCAAGAAAGGCTCTTTTCTCAAATAGTTTCTCTTGTAGATATAACATCTACATATCTTTGTTGAAAACTTTTGTAAAACCCTTTTTGGAAACCTTTTTGAAAAGTTTTGGAAATCACAAGGATTGGGACACCCATTTGTTTCTTCCTTCTGGTCATCTCATGACCAAACTCCTTTCCTTCCTTTCTGACCATCCCATGGTGAAATCATTTCCAAAGCATTTGCATTTCCAAAGTCCTTTTTGAAATCAAAACCAGCACCGCTCTACAGTAGTTTGTCCAACCCGTCCATAACCGTGGACATAGCTATTCGAATAGATTACAACTCTGCAGAGGTTGTACAATTTACCCACAAGATTCGATACATCCGCCGCGGATCACCGCGAATCGTCATACACCAGTATGCGGGGTTTGGATAATCAAACATAACCCTCGGAAAGTCCAGTCCGACACAGGCCCTACCCTATGAGTTGTTCCCCTCAATACCGGGACGTATGGATCCACGGACCAACCGGAGCACCCCACTCAGACCTAGAGGGCGCACTTTCAATGAAGGGCTCATAGTATCACCCGATCACTCACATGGGTGATCCTGCTTCCTCTAGGTGACTGTCTAACAGTTGACCCTTGTTGTAAAGGCAAGCCCGGAATTCGAGGGAGATGATCCCTTATATGAAGTAGTGAGAATAACCATATCAGAGTGAACTACTTTGAGTTAAGCCCCGTCACGCTCCGGGGTAATGTGGTTGCACGGGTTAAGTTGTTATAGCTAAAGCTGCAAAGAACCGGGTGCGTTTTCGTAAACATTTTGCCTTCATCTCTCTTTCAGCATCTTTTGTAAACCAAAACCCTTTTTCTTTCTCAAACTTCTCTTGCTAGGTCAAACGTCACCAAGGTTTTATCATAAAACTCTTTGTAAAACTTTTCCGGGTCTTCCCATCCTATAGCAGCTAAAACAGGGTCTCCAAAGTGGTATGGTGTAATACACCATCTACCATACTAGGGAAAAATAGGTGTCATCAAGGGGGTTGTACTTAGTAGTAAAAATGGGTAATGGTTTGGAGGGGCCAACCCACTACCAGATATAGCTCCTCATATATTAAAAATCAATGCAGTTTCATAAATAGTAAGTAAAACATGCATAAGTAAAGTAGTAGGACAAGGCGTATGAGCAAGAAGGTGGCTTGCCTGAGATCAGCAATCTGGCAATATAATTCCCTGGACTTCTTATTAGAATACCATAAAATCCAATGATAACCACCTTCATCGGGTCTTCGATATTATTGCGACTATCGTCGTTAATGAGAAATCACGCAAACAAACAAAGGCCACAATCAACACCAAGCATACAAGCATCAATACAATACAACAAGAAAACATATAACACCTTATTAAATTCAGTAGGTTTTGGTAGATTGAGAGTATAACATTTGGAATGTATTAATTGCCTTTGTGGATTTGCCTTTGTGATTTATTTGTCCAATACCACCCAATGAAGGGGTTTTGTACTAGGGATTGGGCCTGTATGATATCAATGTACAAAAATGATATCAACAGATAGGTATTGATAAAACAAGGCCACCAAAAGTGGTTTCATAATTTTATCAATTTTCTATATTTAGTTATGATTTTTCTAGTGAAATAACCTCTACTTTAGGTTAATAAATCACCAGAAAAGATCTGGAGCTCAAATAAATTTGTCCTCAGAAGTTTTGGTGGAATTTGGTGTTTAAGATTTTTGAGAGTTGTATTCATCTCAAAATAATTACCAGAATGCCCTTGGGAAAATCCCAGTCAGTTCTGAAGATAATTTGTCTTTTCACCACATTAAAACCACAGACTCTTTTGAGATGAATCCAAAATCACAATATAGGTTGGTCTAGTAACGTTCTGTATAAATTGGACTCATAATTTTTGGGGTTGTAGAACCACTGGTGGGATTTATTTAGTAAAATACACACACGCAGAGGTATTTAAATCACCAAAATTCATAAATGTCTCAATAATTATTAATCCTCTGTTTTTAGAAATATCTTGCATTGCCTGAGGGCTGAGAGGTGGAAATAAATCAATACCCATCTTGTGTTGACCTAGAGAATTTTCTAAATTCAGAAATGAAGGAATTTTGTGATTTTTGTTGCAGACAAACCAGAAGGCTTTTCGGGTAGGGCCAGTGGGGTGTGCAAGGAATCCTCATTATCTTTTAGCACAAAAAGGTATCACTCCATTTGGAGTTATTAAAGTCCCAGTGATAAACTTTTAGTGGAAAAGACATATTTAGGCTCTTAAATTGCTATAATAATTCAAGATATTATTTTAGCTAGGTTCTTTCTCTGTATGTTAGGTAAAACAACTGGGCACTAGGTAAAATTTAGATTTACCAAGTTCCATGCAATTTTCATTTTTTAGGGATTTAATCCTAGCAGGTATCTTTTAGCAGATCTGGAAAAACAAAGGAAAAAGAAAAGGTTGGCGGGTCGGACCGGGGCGAACGTGGCCACTCAGAGCTGAGCTAGCCCATCTGGCAGCCCAGGGGAGGGCGTGCGAGTGGAATCATTCAAACGCGACGGCGGGGCCCGCTCGTTAGCGGCTCCAATGAGGCGAAGGGATACCGAGGAACCTAGAGCGCACGATCAGACTTGATCTGACATCGCTCGGTTGTCGTTCTCCTCCGGCGGCCGAACGCTGGGACGAAACCCTAACGCTGCTGCCCTATGAACTTCGACGAATTCTCCGGCGCCCTCCCTGTGATCTCCACCACTGCCGCCACCTACACGGCACCTCCGCAGCCCGCCGAACCCTCTCCCCTCGCTGCTGCTCATCCTATTCTCAACATCCACATTGATCAGCACGTCAAATTCCAAGTCAATTCCACAGGGGTGAATTTCCCAAAGTGGCGCCAGATTCTCACTCTCCTTCTGACCATGTATAAGTGTCTCGATCACATCACCGAGGGAGCAGCTCCGCGCGAGCCCGACGACACCTGGCGTGCCGTCGACATCCACATCAGCCTGTGGTTCGTCGCCACCCTCTCCGACGACCTCTACCGCCTCGTCTACGTCCCCGACGGCCTGGCATGCTCCACCTGGCATCGGCTGATGCGATTCTTCCTCGACAATCAGTCGTCGTGGTACATGTTCCTGAGCAAGGCGCTTCGCACCACGCCACAGGGCGACCAGGCCATCTCCACCTACGCCAGCAAGTTGCAGGCGATCGCCGACGATCTCGCCGCCATTGGCCGCCCCGTGGACGACCGCGACCTCACGCTCCAGTTCCTTGACGGCCTCAGCAAGCGGTACAAGTTGCACTCCGAGATCATCAAATCCACCGTCCCTCTGCCCTCCTTCTCCGACGCCTGTTCGCGTCTCCACCTCGCCGAAGCCGATGATGCCTCGCATCAACACGACGACAGCGTCCAGGTCATGGCCGTGCACGGTGGTGGTCGTGGCCAGGGCAGTGGCGGCGGCGGGGCGTCGCGCGTACTGGGGGTCAGCCCCAACTACAAAGGCAAAAATCCAATCCCCGGCTACGTCCCTGGCCAGCAGCACCAGCAGACCGGCGGTGGATCTCCGCATTAGCAGCCCAGCACCGGCGGCGGCGGCCGTGGACGCGGGCACTGGCAGCCTGACAATCGCGGCTCCCACAATTACCACGGGCGTGGTGGCCCCGGTGGTGCCTCGCAGACACCCTGGTACGGGTATTTCGCGCCCGTCGGGGCCCCGCTTCCTCCTGCGCGTGCGCCGTGGGTGCCGCCCAATGCGGCAGGAGTCCTCGGTGCTCGTCCCGGTGTGGCCCACCAAGTGTATCCCGCGATGTACGCTGGTGGCCTGCCGCCTCCCTCGCCGTACTCCACGTCTTCAACATCTCAGTACGCGCCCTCGGCTTACTCCTTCAACCATGGTGCCATTATCCACGCCGCTACCTCCAACGTCTCCTACTCGCCGCCCGAGTGGCTCATGGACTCCCGGGCCTCTTCCCACGTCACTGGTAAGACGGGTAATCTGACTTCAACTCATTCTTCTTTAGGTCATTCTAATTCTCAACATATAATTGTTGCCGATGGGTCTAAAATTCCCATTCTCGGTTCAAATTTCATCTCTCCCATTATACCTCCAAAATGTGCTTGTCTTACCTAACATAGTCAAAAATTTAATTTCGGTTCGCCAATTTACACGTGACAACTATGTTTCTATCGAGTTTGACCCCTTTGGTTTTTCCGTGAAGGATCTAACCACCAAGACCCTCCTCCTCCGCTCCAATAGTGACGGCGATCTCTATCTGTTCTTCGGTCCACGACATCTCCACATGCGGCGCTTTCCACCACCACTGGCAGTCTGTGGCATCAGAGCCTTGGACGTCCAAGCCCAGAGTCTCTCTCACGTTTGCCCCTAGATTTTCTTCCCGATTGTAATAAAAATAGTACCCTTCGTCACTCTCCGCTGTGTGAGGCTTGCTAACTTGGACGCCAACCTCGCTTACCCTTTCCCACATCCACATCACGCACCTCCGCTACATTCCAACTTATTCATTGTGACTTGTGGACATCCCCTGTCTGTAGTTTCTCGGGCTATAGCTATTATTTTGTACTGGATGATTTTACTCATTACTACTGGACATTTCCCTTAAAGAATAAATCAAATACTTGTGCCACCCTTCAACGTTTCTTTCAATTCGTACTCACTCAATTTCATGTTGTGATTAAATGTCTCCAATGTGATAATGGCGGGAAATTCCTCAACATAGCCCTGCGTGACTTCTTTGCATCCCATGGTGTCTCTTTTCGCCTCTCATGCCCCCATACATAACCTCAAAACGGCAAGGCTGAGAGGCTCATTCGCACGACAAACGACATTATCCGTACCCTTCTCATTCAAGCAAAATTACCACCGCCGTTATGGGTCGAAGCTCTACATACTGCCACTCACCTCCTCAACCTTCGCCCCTCCCGTGCCATCTCGCACCACACACCCCACTACCTCCTCTATGGCGTCCACCCATCCTACAACCACCTTCGTGTTTTTGGCTGCTTGTGCTACCCCAAACTCTATGCCACTACCGTTCATAAACTCGCCCCACGTTCCGCTCGCTGCATCTTCCTCGGGTATCCCCGTGAACACAAAGGGTACAGGTGTCTCGATTTGCAAACTCGTCGCATAATTATTTCTAGACATGTCGTTTTTGACGAGAGCAATTTTCTCTATTTTTCTGCTGACTGTCGTGCTTCAGATGCAGAAAATCCTGCCCCAGACCCTAGCGCAACGATCTTTTGTGGGATCCGGCGGTCCCGCCCTGCCACCTTCCAGGACCCGTGTCGTATCCACCTGCTTTCTGGACAACCTCGTCCCAGCCCCACCTCCTCCATCCGGTCAAAGCGCCCCACCTCAAACTCCCGACCCAACACCCACCGACCCGCCTCACCGCTTGCCTACCGAGGTTCATCAGTCCCCACGCGCCATCACTCCTCCACCCAACCACGTCCCAGCTAGCGCCTCTCACCCCACCATGTCCCACGCTGGGCGGTCCCGCACCACATGTCCCTCGACTGACACACTGACCTGGTCTCCCCCTGTCGCATGCGCGCCCGCTGCATCCACCGTACCTGTCGCGCCCTTTTCTCCCGTACCAGGCCAGTCCCTATCGTCCAGCTCGCCACCGTACCGCCCACCCCTTCCCCCCACCGCAATTTCAGTACAGCCACCCCATAATCCACACCGTATGATTACCAGAGGCAAAAGTGGTTATTTCATGCCCAAACAACACTTCTCTCTCCACACATCTAACACATCCATTTCTCCAATCCCCTCTACATACCGATCTGCTTTAAAAGACCCAAATTGGCACAATGCTATGCTTGATGAGTTTAATGCCCTAATGCAGAATGACACGTGGTCTTTTGGTTGCTCGTCCTGCAGTTGTGAACGTGGTGACTGACAAGTGGATCTTCTGCCACAAATTCAACCCGGATGGATCCCTCTCTCGGTACAAGGCGCGTTGGGTGGTTCGTGGATTCACACAACAACATGGTGTTGATTATGAGGAGACTTTCAGCCCTGTTGTGAAGCCGACAACTATTCGCCTTGTGCTCAGCATTGCCACCACTCGTTCATGGCCCATACATCAGATGGATGTCAAAAATGCCTTCCTGCATGGTGATCTCCGGGAAACGGTATATTGTGAGCAACCCTCCGGTTTCATTGATGCCACCCATCCTACTCATGTTTGCCATTTGCAGAAATCCCTTTATGGTCTTAAGCAAGCTCCTCGAACTTGGTTTCACCGCTTCACCACTTCCATTTGTTCCATTGGCTTTTGCGCATCCAAGAGTGATTCCTCCTTGTTCATCCTACGGAATGGCACATCCATTGCATACTTGTTTCTCTATGTGGATGATATCATACTCACTGCCAACACCACCACCCTTCTTCATTCCATCATACAGTCCCTCAAACATGAGTTCTCCATGAGTGATCTCGGCGACATTCATCACTTCTTAGGCATTAATGTGCATCGCACCCGCGAGGGCCTTTTCCTATCCCAATAACAATATGCCTTGGAAATTCTGGACCGTGCCAAAATGCTCAATTGCAATCCCATCCCCACTCCCATCGACACCGGTTCCAAAGTTTCAGCCCATGATGGTGTTCGGTTTGGTGATCAGACCCTCTACAGAAGCATCGCCGGGGCTCTCCAATACCTCACTCTTACCCGACCCGGCATCTCCTATGCTGTTCAACAAGTGTGTCTCTTTATGCATATCCAAGGGATTCTCATTTTCAGCTCATCAAGTGCATTTTGCGGTATCTCAAGGGAACCTCACATTATGGATTGCGGATTCACAGAGGTTCTTCACTTGATCTCATTGCTTATTCTGATGCTGATTGGGCTGGGTGTCCCGATACTCGCAAGTCGACCTCCGGTTTTTGCGTGTTCCTTGGTGATAATCTGGTCTCCTGGTCCTCTAAGCGGCAAAATACAGTCTCTCAGTCGAGTGCAGAAGCTGAGTATCGAGCAGTGGCAAATTGCATAGCTGAATCTTGTTGGCTGCGACAACTTCTTCAGGAACTTCATCATCCTCCTTCGCGAGCCACTATGGTTTATTGTGATAATGTCAGCGCCATGTACTTGTCATCTAATCCTGTACAACACCAAAGAACCAAGCATGTGGAGATAGATCTTCATTTTGTTCGTGACAGGGTGGCACTTGGAGAAGCTCGTGTTCTTCATGTTCCTACAAGCTCCCAATTTGCTGATATTTTTACGAAGGGCCTACCAACGAGTGTGTTCCAGGAGTTTCGATCCAGCCTGAATGTCGCCTCTAACGTCGTTTCGACTGCCGGGGGGGGGGGGGGGGGGTGTTGAACAATGTTTTGTATCATATTTTGTACTGTCACGTTAGGCTACCGTTAGTCACGATCTCTCCTAGCCTAGCTAGAGTCCTGGTCTTCAGGAACTCACGCACGTTGTGCACCTCTCTGTAAACGATATATGTAAACCTCCCATGATCCAATACAATCGGTTATTCCCTTCCAATTCTGCTCACCGGTGCATGGGGCTGCCAGGACTAGTATGTTGAGTTGAAAGGCTTTGGTCTTTTAGGCCTTTGCGCGATAGGCTGTGAACCTGGTAAAAGCGATCAAACGACGAAGGGCGGTACTGTGCGTCCTTGGGAGGATCCGAGCGATTCTAACCTCCGGTACGTACTGCTGACACGTGTCCAATTTTTGTTCTAAAAGGAGCAAAAAGTCTTCTCGTTTTTGCTGTGTGTAGTAAAAAAAATCGTCTAAAAAAACATAAGAAAAAGACCGACTTTGCCGGAGACCTCACAGGTGAGGTCGCCGGAATCCTCGTAGCAAAAAATATATGCTAATATAGCAAAATCACTAGACGGTTGTAGCAAAATAAAGTTCGCCGGACCGACTTCACCGAAGACCTCACCGGTAAGCTCGTCGGAATCCTCGTAGCAAAAAAAAAAACCTAAAGTAGCAAAATCACTAGACGGTTGTAGTAAAAAAAGTTCGCCGGAGACCTCGCCGGAGATCACATAGCAAAAAATTGATCTAATAATGCAAATTCACAGAACGTATTGAGCAAGAAAATTATGTTCTTGTTGCAAGGGATATCGAAAAAAAATATTTTATTATAGCAAAACCGGCTTAGAGACCCTCGTCGGAGACCACATAGCAAAAACATTGTACTAATATAGCGACACCACGTAAGGGTTGTAGCAAATAAATTCTTGGTTCATATGGTTTAAAAAAAATAGTTGATTCTAGCAGAAAATTAGTTCCTACGATGCAAAACCACATAATGTTTGTAGCACAAAATTCCTTCCTATATGATGCAAAATCTCATAATGTTTGTAGCAAAAAATTCGATGCAAATCTGCCGGAGGGTAGTAGCACCGGGCCTTCTCCCTGGCAGCAGTGGAGGGGTGTGGGCAGCCGGCAGCTCCTTGGGCTTGCAGCGGCACCAAATGGTCGGCGCCGCCGTTCCTGCCTGCAGCACCACCGTCGTGCAGGAGCGGAGCTCGACGCAGCGCCAGATGAGGGCACGACATGGCTTGGCACGGGGGCGGATGACGGCGAGGCGGCGTCGCCGTCTTCCTTGACGTTGTTGAGGAGGAAGCACCGTCGGGCGAATGAACCGCATATGAGCTCTACATGGCCATGGCTATCCACGTGCGGTGGAGATGGGGCAGCCGACGAGATTGCTCCACTCCAGAGGGGAACGCGGCGCCTGCACGACGGCACCGTGACGGGGTGCGGGTGGTGGCGGCCCTTGATGGCGGGGTGATGTGGTGTGGGCGGCGATGGCCAGGAAACAGGGAGAGGGCAGCGCCGAGATGTGCGGTAAGGAAGACCCGCGGAGATGGATAAGGAAGTTGATAACGCTAGTGGTGGGCCTCCCAAGGGACACGCGTCGGATGTGGGAGGCGGAGGATGCGGAAACGTTCCATCCTCCAACTGTACGCGAGCATTTTCCAACGAAGAACAAAAGAGTTCTGGATGAGAGAGTTTATGTCTCTGTCACTCATATCTCGGTTTTATGGTTATTTCGTTCAATTGAGGGTCAACACTGAATTTATTAATTTTAGTTCGGTTTATTACATTAGGCACCGAATTTAGTATTGGTTAATTAGGTTTTGATTCCGGTTAATTTGGTTTTGGTTTTTATGCCCACCCCTAATTGGAGCCATTGAACTTGAGCATCATGAACTTGAGATTGCTAAACATTTCTTCATCTTGGTGGCCACGGTGATAACGGTTGCCATGTGGATGACGACGGTGGTAGTAGTTCTCATCATCCGAACTATCATGAGGGTCATCACCCGGGTCTCGATCACCTTGACATACCTGGGGATGATTTGGTTGTTGCCTCGGTTTATGATGAGGAGCTTGATGTTGTTGTTGTGGTCGTTGTGCCACATTTAGAGTTTGAGGTACTTGGTCTTCATGAAATTGTTGATGGTCTTGAGCCTCTTGGCACGGGCGGTCCATGATTTGATCATAGGGGGCTGAGATCATAGTGACGATAAAATAGGTATTACAGTAAAACTAAGCCTTGTTTGGAACACATGATAGGAAAAACGCAAAAATAGGAAATACTTATAAATTGGGATGATATACCTTTCAAATCCTATGAAATCTGAAAACATAGGAATTGAAAAGTGTTGCCGTTTGAAATGGAGGATAGGAAAAATACAGGAAAGTTTTGAGTTCAAAACCATAAGATCATCATACTATCACATATTAGTTAGTGGACTACGCAAGATAATTGCTGACACATGTGACAAGCTTATCGATGGTTGCCACCTGTCGTGCTCGCGGGACAGTTATTATGCCCAACGCTCGCCGACCACTGTGGGAACCCTTGCATCGGCCATCGCGTTGTGTGAGTCTCTCAGCATCGTTCCGCTCGGCTGCCGACTATCATTTTGGAAGATGAAGTGCGCTTGTGGACGGCTGGTTTATCTTGGTATTGTAGATTGATCGTCAGTTTTTGTTAGAACAACTTGTGTTCTTTCGGTGCTAAAATAAGATTCATTCGGGCAATCAACATGGTATAGCAAATTGCAAAACGTAGAACCATGCCATGTAATTTTAGGAAGTGAAGAAAGATAGCACCAACTGGCTGTTTTCGTTAGCATATAGTATGCAGTCCGTACTGTCGTTGGATTGATGACAAGCACACCATGAGGGACTCCTCGGGGCATCAAAGGATGTGTGGTGTGAAACGTATGGTCGTACGGGAGGTGAGCACACACACGTACACAGGTTCGAATCCTCCTGGGGTGGACAGATCCTACTCCTGCTAGCAATCCAGTAATACGGCAGAGTCGATAGTACAGATTACAAGAGAGGTTTCGCCTGTGCAAGTTGAGGTTATGATGATTAGTGCCCTAAAGGACGATCAATAGGACGACTTATATAGTCATATGGTTCTAGGGTTACAGGAGAGTCCTATCCGGCTACGATACACAGTCGGTTACATAATACATCTTAGACTACAAGTATTCCTATGGTCCTAAGTCGGTAAGTCTTTTGGGCCTTCTGGTAGCCAGATGGGCTTCCAACTTCTCTCTCTAATTGGGTCGTCCGTGGTGCACAGCTCAAACCAGAAGTGGGCCACCCTGATCAGCAAATCACAGTAGGTATATCCGAAAAGTATATCCCCAAGAGTAGCTCCCGGAAGCCTCCAAGATCCAAAGTCATATTTCATCGTCTAGCTGGCTTCTTCTTCGGCTGTAGAATCTTGAAGGGTTTTCGAAACTCCCAAAACAAAAAAAGTAGGATTCAAGTCTCGAAAATGAGTCGGACCTGTTAATATCTCATCATTATTTCCCTGCTCGATTTCAAACTGAGCCAAAACTTGGTCTTTGACACAACCTGACGTCATTCTAGGTCTAGTCTTGTCACTGACAAATATTCTGTCAGTTTGACTGTTGGTGGGTCCGCAGTGCGTGGAACCGATGCGCCGTTTCAATGCATGCGTGGAGATCAAGGCGACGTATCCTTCACGGGGAAGATGTCCTGCTCTTTCCTCGACGTGTGGCGTAATAGTTCGTGTGTTTACACTAATCTTGGAGTAGATGAGGTTATAAGGAGTAAAATCTCCTCATTTTTTCCCATCTATGCCCTTGACTTTCTTCTCCCCGAGAAAAACCTATGCCCACATCTCCCTTCTCAGTGCCCCAAAACCCAACAACGCCTCCCATCCAAGGTCATTCCTTCCAGCGAGATGCATGGCGCATCAAGCTTCGGCGAGCTCTCTTCCAGCTCCCCACGACGACGAGCGGGTCCACTTCAGAGCTCATCTATACTGAGGTTTGAGCTTTCCTCCCTACAACATGCCACTCCATAATGTTCCTCCTAATTATATTCTTGAGCTGAGTGCCCATGTCTCTTTTTGTGAAGGTTATCTCAAAATTAAGTCGAGTCTTACTTTGTTTTGGTACTATTTTAGTACTAGGAAAAATTCCATCACTGTCGGTGTTCCATACAATACTAGAACCCTTAGCTTAGTCCTTAGGAGTGACCAAGTCTATCCCAAGGTCATAGCTAGTGAATCAGTGAAGAGGTGGCCATCTTAATTTTTCTATCACAAGGATAAGCCGGCTCCCGGCAAGCAGGAAAACTTGCCAGTTTTTGTTCATGGTTCCTCTGTTGGGAATATGCCCTAGAGGCAATCATGATTGATGATATTTCCCAAAGTATTCATAAAGTAAAGTTGTCCTTATATGAACATCAGTTATATGTCACTGAATGCGTGATTCAGTTGTGGAACTATGTATTCATGATTGTTCATATTAGATTGGCCTTGGTCGTTGAGGTTGTGCTAGACACACAACTTAGACCAATGTGCAAGTCGGCTGATGACACGGTTCCACTTGTCATAGGCATGGTGATGCTATTACGACTTACACTGATTCGCCTAAAGAGTTTAGCGAGTCGGACTGACCCACAGTTGAGATGCAACGAGCATGTTGTCATTTGCAGTCTCAAGCAATGGAATCCTTTGATCTGAGGTGATTGCATGATCCGAGTTTTGGATCGCCAACTTAAGTTCTATCAAACGCTATTCCATAAATGGGTAGTTATAAAGGTAGAGTTCGGGTTGGTTGTGAAGCAAGTTGCGTGACGTGGATTACCAAGATGGGATTTTCCCCTCCATAATGGAGAGATATTCTCTGGGCCCTCTCGTGTGATATGATTCGGAAGCATGGCCATGCACTACTAAGTTAAGTGTTAACTGAGGAGTCGGACTAAGAGTTAGTCCAGTGAATGACATATCATGGTACGACAAGAGAGTTAAGCTATTTAAGGGATGGAAACTACTCGCCTATAGCTTAACAGGTATATCGTGAGGCAAAGGGACTTGGACGAAAGTCACATTGAAGGTTCGTCTTTTGACTTTACGACACTTGGGAGTTGGCACGTCTTGCTAGAGGCCGCTACCATCTATCGACTTGAGACCGAGTGTTCATGGGAGTGAGTTAGACTCAAAGCCATGCCGGGATACTTGGGGGAGTAGCTCATGTCGTGTCCAGGTGTACGTGAACCTACAGGGTCACACACTTAAGGGTAAGGATCCCATATGGATTAGATCCATATGGAGATTGGAGTACAGCCTAGATGGGCCTCAAGAGTTGAGCCCAACTAGGAGTGTATATAAGTGGAGTGTCAAGGGATAGTCCCTGACCTAGCCGTCACTTTCTCCACTTCCATTTCGGGCTAGACAGGATCTAGCAATCCTCTATCCGAAGCTCCTTCCTGTATGTGTGGATACCGGTAGAGGCGTTGCACGTGTGGTGCTGGAGACAGGGAAGCTCGTGGGGATCTGGCGAAGGAGTTCGTGGGATGCAGTGTAGCTGTCCGTGGGATTTAGAGGGCTGTCTGTGGGATCCTTCGGCACTGCTTCGACGCGCTACATCAACTTCTGTATCTGCGCGTCTAGCGGTAATCTCGTGGCCTACTACCTGAGCTGGATCTTGGGAGTACCGCGTTAGGGAAAAAGTTTTGTTTATCTCTACCTGGCCCAACAGTGGTATCAAAGCGAAAGCTTCTGGTTTTAGGCTCTAGATCTGTGCATATGTGATATGGACGAGGTGGTGGATGAGATCCACTTAGGGTTTCGGTGGTCGATATATGAGATAGATTGGTTTTGTGCAAGATTGATTGGATCAATCGCACTCAGGGGTGCATGGAAGATCAGGTGCAGATGATCAATGAGATTGGTTAGATCTGCACAAGGATCAGATTTGGGTAAAAGTGTTTTATCCAATGAAGGAATCCATGGTACAGAATGCAGATGAGATCTGCATTTTCAAAAAAATCGCCCTGTCATAGTGCCCTGTCGTAGCGGGACCGCCGGCTTCGCCCTGTCGTAGCGCATTAGATGTCGTTGCGATGTTCACAACACCGGTAGATATCGCATCTCTGCATAACTTGTTTTTGCAGGAAGTGGTGAATGGTATGGCTTATGTACATGTGATGTGTGTAATCCATACGTGATCTGTGTATCATGGGTTTGTCAGCCGGCTGGAGCCAAAGTGATGTCACTGTTATTGTATAATGACCTGCATGTCGGCATGAGATGCCATCTTCTTGTATATTCTTTAGTGGTAGTGTAGCATGTTTGGAGGACTTGAAGGACACTGCAACCAAAGGCATGGCGAACAGGTTCATGGAGATGGGGATCACCATGAAGAGAGCCATACCATTTCACATTATAATTGTATTATTTTGTGTGATTGTTATGTCTCTAGTTTTACCTCTATGAGATAGTTGGTAGAACTTTAATCCCTCAAAGAAGGTCTAGTCGGTCTCCCTGTCGGTGCTACACCATCACAAGTCGGACATTCTTGGTAGTGGGCTCATAAAATTGAGGTGCTACCAATTCTTTTCGACTAGATGGGTTTGAGTCGGACTCTTACATCGGAAGCACTTGGTAAGCTAGACGGGTCTATCACAACGGTTGTGGGGCTCGGGGAGAGGGCGGTCGGGAGCTGGGGCATGTGATGCCACCCGACCAACAGGAGTCGCATGAGATGCGATTGGCAAGGAGTTGCCTACCTAGATCACTTGATGGCTAGCGGTGATGCTAAAGCTCACTAGTCGGCTTGCTTATTTAGGGTCCTGAATCACTAAGTAACCATCGGAGGGATGTTGGTTCTAGTGGGAGCATAAGTATTAAAATGTTTAATACGCCTGCTCTTTTATGAATACTTGTCTTAAGTGTTTTTGCATATTTCTGTTGTAGATAATGGCACCTAGTAGCAGTCTCCCTCAGTTGTCTAGTTTTGCTTTGAGGACCATTCTAGAGAAAGATAAACTTAATGGGACAAACTTCACCAACTGGTATCATAATCTGGGAATTGTTCTCAAACAAGAAAAGAGGGACCATGTTCTAGACAACCTGCTTCCAGATGCGCCGGATGAGAATGCGAGTGTCGCAGCAACCAATGCCTATCGTAGAACATGTGATGAGTCTACAGAAATTAGCTGTCTTATGCTTGCTCACATGGAACCGGACTTGCAGCAGTAGTTCGAGAATGTTGAGGCCTACGATATGATCGAAAGCCTCAAAAGCATGTTCCAGGCTCAGGCAAAGATCGAGAGGTATCAAATCTCTCAAGATTTGCTGAGTTGTAAGCTTAAGGATGGTGATCCACTGAGTCCGCATGTAATCAAGATGGTTGGTTATGTGTAGTCTCTGGAAAGGCTTGGCTACCCCATTAGCGAAGAGTTCGCTACGGATATAATTCTGAACTCTCTTCCTAGTGTGTATGGTTAGTTCATATCGAATTACCACATGCATGGTATGGATAAGAAGCTCACTGAGTTACATGGGATGCTTAAGCAGACAGAGGTTGATCTCAAGAAAGGTACTAGCCAAGTGTTGGTGGTACAGAATAAGGCTAAGTTTAAGAAGAGTTCTTGGACTAAGAAGAAGAAGGCTAAGTCAGGAGGTAATGCTCAAGATGAGATCCCAAGCGTTTCCTCAGGGACTAAGCCATCTCCTTCAGCCGGATCCGCTTGCTTCTATTGCAAGACGGATGGCCACTGTAATAGGAATTGCAGCAAGTATTTGGTGGATAAAGCCAAGAGTGGAGGTGTGACTTCCAACTCAGGTACACTTGTTTGCAATGTTATAGACCTTTATCTTGCTGATGCACCGGGTAGTTCTTGGGTATATGATACCAGATCAGTCATTCATATCTGCAACTCGTTGTAGGGACTGGTAAGAACTAGGGGCGTAGCAAGAGGCGAGGTTGACATTCGGGTCGACAACAAAGCAAGAGTTGCTGCGTTGGAAGTCGGCACGATGCAACTTCATTTACCTTCAGGATTCTTAATGAAACTAAATAATTGTTATTATGTTCCAGTGCTTAGTCGAAACATCATTTCTGCCTCATGTTTGATGAGACAAGGCTATGAGTCTAATATTAGGAACAATCGTTGTTCTTTATATTTGAATGATATGTTTCACGGCTTTGTGCCCATTCAGAACGGGTTATTTATTTTGAATCTTGATGGTGGGTTAGTCTATAACATAAATGTGAAAAGGTTGAAACCAAATGATCTGAATATGACTTACTTTTGGCACTGTCGACTTGGCCATATAAGTTGGAAACGCATGAAGAAGCTCCATGATGATGGACTCCTAACTTCGTTCGACTTGGAGTCGTTCGAGACATGCGAATCCTGCCTTCTAGGCAAGATGACCAAGACACCTTTTGCAAGGAGTTGTGAAAGGGCGTCTGACTTGTTGGGACTAGTACATAGTGATGTATGTGGTCCAATGAGCGCGACAACCAGGGGTGGTCATGAGTACTTCATTACCTTCACTGATGATTTGAGTAGATATGGATATGTCTACTTAATGAAACATAAGTCGGAAGCCTTTGAAAAGTTCATAGAATTCCAGAATAAAGTACAGAATCAACTCGGCAAGAAAATAAAGTTTCTTCGGTCATACCAAGGAGGCGAGTACATGAGCCATGAGTTTGATGACCATCTGAAGAGTTGTGGAATAGTTCCTCAGCTCACTCCGCCGGGTACACCGCAGAGGAACGGTGTGACGGAACAGCGGAATCGGACCTTGTTGGACATGGTACGATCAATGATGAGTCGGACAGATCTACCTTTATCATTTTGGGGTTATTGTCTATAAACGGTGGCGTTCACACTAAACAGAGTACCATCGAAATCGGTAGAGAAGACACCACATGAGATGTGGACATGCAAGATGCCAAGTTTGTCTTTTCTTAAGATTTGGGGTTGTGAAGCATTTGTCAAGCGACTTCAGTCAGACAAGCTTACATACAAGTCAGATAAGTGCATTTTCATTGGGTATCCAAGGGAAACCTTGGGTTACTACTTCTACAACCGAGAAGAGGGCAAAGTGTTTGTCGCTCGGAACGGTGTCTTCCTTGAGAAAGAGTTTCTCAGTCGGGAAGTCAGTGGGAGTACGGTGCGGCTCAAAGAAGTTCGAGAGGAATGGTCAGTAGCGATTTGGTGAAAGCCTTGGAGTTTGAGCCAATCGTGGTAGCTGAGCCGGCAGCTGCACCTCCACTTCGAAGATAGGCAAGATTGCGAAGTGTTCGTGATGTATTACTGTTAGATAGTGATGAGCCGACAACTTAATTGGAAGCGATGGTGGGTCCTAATCCTGAGTCATGGCTTGGAGCCATGAGATCCGAGTTAAAGTCCATGGATGAAAATCAAGTTTGGAACTTGGTTGATCTGCTAGACGGTGCAAGACCTGTAGAGTGCAAATGGGTCTTTAAAAGGAAAACTGATGTGGATGGAAACGTTTCTATCTATAAAGCACGGCTTGTCGCGAAGGGGTTCCGGTAGGTTCAAGGAGTTGACTACGATGAGACTTTGTCACTCGTAGCGATGCTTAAATCAGTTCGGATCATGTTAGCTATAGCAGCCTATTTTGACTATGAAATATTGCAGATGGATGTCAAAATGGCTTTCCTTAATGGAAAATTAACCGAGGACGTGTATATGATATAGCCTGAGGGTTTTGTCGATCCGACTAATGCTGACAAGGTATGCAAACTTTAGAAATCCATTTATGGATTGAAGCAAGCATCTCGGAGTTGGAACATTTTCTTTGATGAGGTAGTCAAATCATTTGGCTTCATCAAGAGTGATCATGATTCTTGTTTATACAAGAATTTTAGTGGGAGAAAAGTACATATTTGGACAAACTGTTGAAGAAATTCAACATGGAATCATCTAAGAAGGGGTTCTTACCAATGTCCCATGGCATAAGACTTAGCAAGACTTAGTGTCCTTTGACAACTGATGAGCGAAGTAGGATGAGTGCGATTCCATATGCTTCGGCAGTCGGGTCCATCATGTATGCCGTGATTAGGCCAGATGTTTCCTATGCTCTAAGTGTTGTGAGTAGATACCAGGCTGACCCTGGAGAAATCCACTGGCAGCAGTTAAGAACATTCTTAAGTACTTGAGAAGGACTAAGGATGTGTTCCTAGTTTATGGAGGTGAGGTTGAACTCAGTGTAAGGGGTTACACGGATGCGAGTTACCTTACTGACTCTGATGATTCTCATTCGCAATCTGGGTACGTGTTGGTATTGAACGGAGGGGCTGTGAGCTGGAAGAGTTCCAAGCAAGAGACTGTGTCTGCATCTACAACAGAAGCTGAGTATATTGCTGCCTCGGAGGCGGCAAAGGAAGCTATTTGGATTAGGAATTTCTGATAGATCTTGGTGTGGTCCTGGGCTCGTCCAATCCATTAGACGTGTATTGTGACAACAATGGTGCTATTGTTGTTGGGGATATACTTTCCGGGTATCCTCACAGTTTCTCACTGACCAGGGTGGCCCACTTCGGGTTAGAGCTTTTGCTTCACAGGCGGCCCAGTCATGAGAAAAGACGGAGTCCAATCCATCTACGGGAAGTCCCAGAAGACTTACCGACTTAGGCCCATGGTGTTACTTGTAGTTCAAGATGTACTCTGTAACCAACTCTTAGTCGTAGCCGGACTGATCTCTCCTGTAAACCCTAGGCCGGATATCTATATAAGTCATCCTAGGGAGAGCCTTTAGGGAACCTACCCTCATAGTCTACAATCTCAACTCGCACAGGCGAACCTTTGTAACCCATATTCTGGCTCTGCAGTATTACTGGATTACTAGCAGGAGTAGGATCCATCCAAAGCCGGCGGATTTGACCCTGGGTAAACTTGTGTGCTCAGCGTCCCGGAATACCATACGTCTCGCACCCCTATCTTCTGCACGCCTCGAGGACCCCCTCATGGCGTACTTGTCATCAATCCGACGAAAGTTGGCACCCACCATGGGGCAAGTGAGCTTCGAATCTGCGTTCCGAGCGGAATCTGCAAGAATTGGAATCGGTGAAACCATCGCCGTCGGTCGCATCCTCTACACCAGCGATGTCCCTCTCATTGTTCTCGACGAGACCTGGATTCTGGCTAGGGAGGTTGTGACTGCCTACAACATCATGTCTTTCGGCGAGATCCATGTTTACATCAGTTTTGCTGAACCTGCCCCACCCACCCCAGCGGTGATGATAGAGGCAGAAGAATCTTCTAGGTACCCTTTGTCCGCGGAGACGGCAGAGTTCCGGATCTTAGAAAACCCTAATCCCACCCAGCCCGCACCAGTTGCGGAGATAGTGGAGAAATCCGAGCCTGAAGAAGACCTAGCGGCCCAAGTCGAATCTGGAGTGGATCTCCTTAGAGAAGCTGAATCCCAAATCGACCCACACACCGAAGTCGAAATCCAGGAGGAGCACAACAATGACACTGATTCTGGATCTGATGACGCCGGGACAGAAATGCCTTTCCTAAGGTACACGCTGCGACGTATGACAATGCAAAACTCAAGCACAGAGGAAATTCTCGAAGCCATCAAAAGTTTCGACGAAGCCGATCGCGAGAGCCGCAGATACCTCAGGAAGCACGCGACGCACTTCGTCAGATATGTTGGATCCGGATCCGGCTCGGCCGATGCTGGAGAAAACACCGACTCTGTGCTGGAGGCAATTGGAACAAATGCTGACGTACCCGCATCTTCGGATGAATCGATGACATCAGCAGGTTTCCGAAAGTTCTCCGTGGATTATGAAGAGGAGTATAACTCCAAAGCTACAGAAGAAGGAGAAGCCATGGATGAAGGATCCGGGGGATACTCTCCCAAAGCGCAGGATGACATGGAAGTCGGAAATGATCCCGAAGTCCAGATGTCCGAAAGTACCGATCAGAGCTTGACTCCGGGAAATGGACCCAAAGCCGTCTTTGCTACCGGCACTGCCAAGAAGGCAAAGAAGAAGAACAAGACCCCGACAAAAGATCCTCCGACAGAGGAGGTGATTGCCAAGGAATATGAGGAAGACTCGGATGGAGCACTTATCCCAGACGAGCCCAAAAAAGAAGAATCAGTGGATGGACACATGATCACTGAAGGTGCGTGTAAATTCATCGATGCTGCATTAACCACACCTATACCTACAACTGCAAAACTTACTGCTAAAGAGCTAGACGAAAGGGCCCAGGCCCTAGAAGCGCGTCATCAACAACTCCTGGATGAAGCCAAAAACATCGAGGAGGAGAAGAAACACATGGCAACTGCGGAGAAGTACATCTCTCGGCAGCATCAGAAAAACCAGAAACGTCACACACATGATGGTCAATTCCCGGAAGTGAAAAAGGTTCTCTTTGAGGGAGATCCAGGGATGCCTTGTCTCGACAGCAAAGGAGATCTGGTGTATCCAACACCGGTACAGAACACTGTCACAGCTCAGGATATCCTGTCAAATAATCCAGGCCCAGAACAGGTTTGATTGAGCATCAAGCTACTCACCAAAGGTCTGGAACAACAAAGGGTAGCGAAATCTGGAAGCGGAAAACTGGTCTCCAAATCCGACTAATGTCGCACGGACTCAGCTTGGAATGATATAAGGCCCTAGCGGGTTCCGGAACAGCATCACCGTTCCGACCAACGGGAAGACAACTGCTCCAGAACCGGATCATCAGCACATCACCAAAATACTACACGCGACTGGCGTAATGTTGCTCCAGCCGCCGAGCAAGACGCAATTGCTGCATTGTATCCGAGAAATCCTCCCCGGCGAGAGTCGAACGATCGTAGGGAAGAAGACAAAGAGAAACATCAGGAGGAGGACAGACAAAGAATGCCACCCCTAGACATGCAAGCCGTCCGGCTGAGCCCCGCCGTGGTGGGAATGACGGACGAGGGAACGATGGACATCGTGCCGAGTCAAGCCGACAGGGGGCTCGTCGTAATGAAGACCCTCCCCGAAACCGGAATAATGACGCTCCGGATGGAGGTCGGCGATCAGCCGGAAATAACCCAGCTGCTCCACCATCTCCACTAAGTAGCCATCACAATGGCTCTCAAGGAGGCCAGGTAGGGCGTCGAGGTGGAGGAGGTGGTGGCAGAAGCCAGAGTTCGGCTCCAAGGCACTGCAACCACAACCGACATTCGGGACAATCTCTATCCCCGAACGATGCAAGGCATAGGATCAACTCCAACATAGAGGCGCGGCGCTACGAAAACGATGATATCTACGTGGGCCCAAAGTGCTTCGGACCATGCATCAGAGCTACAAGATTCGCAGAAGGATTTGCTATCTCAAGACATATCCAAGCCTATGACGACATTGCTCGGCCAGATACCTGGCTACAGGATTTCTTCCAAGCTTGCTGCATCGCCAAAGGCGGAAACAGCCTAGTCGCAACCCGATATCTCCCACTCATGTTGCGGAAGACGGCACGATCATGGCTCAATGAACTTGCGGAGAACACCATCCACAACTTGTATGACATGCAAAGTGCGTTCTTTCGAAATTTCGAAGGCACATACCGGAGGCCCTGTACGGTCGGAGACCTACAACGTTGCACCCAGAAGGCAGGAGAAACTTGCCGGGATTACGTCGGACAATGGATCGACACCAAGAACTCCTTTGAGCGAGTAAATGATCAAACTACGATTGAAGCTTTCATTGTAGGTCTCCCAATTGGTTTACTACGTCATCATTTGAAGTGTGACAAAGTTACTGATTTGGGAGAGATGATAGAAACAGTGAGCAAGTATGCAGATGCTTACGACGATGTAGAGGGATTTCTCAATGCCCTAGCTGTGCCACAGTCGGCAAAACAACCAAAGCAACAAGCTCAGAAGCGCAAGAACACCTCGGATGAGAAACCCAACGCGGAAACGGCAGTGGTCACTGCTACTTTCGGGTCTGGAGGACGAGGAGGATGCGGCGGAGGCCGCGGGCGTGGCCGTGGCCGTGGGATTTCAAGAGTTCAAGGTAGAGGAGAACAGCAACCAGGCAAAACCTACACTTGGGCCGACATTGCCAATAACCCATGTGTGCATCACCTAGATGCCAATGGGGGCTCATCCCACACCAATGCTGAGTGTCGTTTCAATGACGACATCAAGAGAGATGACACCACTGGCTACAAAGCTAAGCGGAAGAAGGGAAAGAAGAATCCCGAAAAAGATAAAAGACCAAGGAAGATTCTGACATGGAGGAAGCTGATGCTTCAAATCCCAAGCCAGAAGGGAAGAAATTTTTTCCGACCAAGAAAGACACTTATGTCACCTTCCTCATATCTCAACCAGCAAAGGTCAAGAAAGCAGTTCTACATGAGCTCAATGCAACAGTTCCGGCTGTCCCCCAATTTTTGGATTTGTCGGAAGTGGCAATCATGTTTGACCGTGCTAATCATCCGCCTAAGCTACACAGGCGAGGAAAATACGCCTTAATCGTCAATCCACTTATTGACGGTTATGGTTTCTCCAAGACTCTCATGGACGGTGGCAGCAATATCAATATTCTGTATGTCGAAACGCTATGCCGGATGAAGATCTCGGAGACCCAGCTGAATCACAGCACTGTGATTTTTCACGGAGTTGTCCCAGGAAGACAAGCTAATTCTCTGGGAGAAATCACTTTGGATGTTACCTTTGGAACTCCAAAGAATTATTAGACGGAGGCACTTTCCTTCGAAGTGGTCCCGTTCAAGAGCGCGTACCACACTATATTCGGATGTCCGGCTTACTGGGCTTTTATGGCTCGTCCATGTTATATTTACAATATGATGAAAATTCCAGGTCCCAACGGCGTAATCACCATCAGGGGAGACCCGAAGAAAGCACGAGAGTGCAAGGATGGAAATGCCGCCATTACTGAAGCCGTGCTACATGCCCAGGAGTACCAGGAGATCAAGAAGAGCATAGATCCGTCCGAGATGCCCGCAACGAAGAAGGAGGTGACTAAGCAGAATCCGGAGTTCAAGGCATCAGAAGAGACGAAGAAGACGCCGTTGAAGGATGATGACCCCTCCAAGGTGACCCAGATAGGCGTAGGCCTAGATAGCGCATAGGAAAGCATGCTCATCAAGTTCCTCAAAGCAAATCAAGATATCTTCGCATGGCAGCCATCAGACATGACCGGAGTACCTAGGGAACTTGTCGAGCACTCTTTAAATGTAAAACCGAACGCTAAACCCGTCAAACAGTCCTTACGACGTTTCGGCGATGAAAAGCGTAAGGCAATAGCTAAGGAACTAGCACAGCTCGAGTTAGCCGGATTCATAGAAGAGGTCATCCACACTGAGTGGTCGGCCAATCCTGTAATGGTCCCTAAAAAGGACACCACTGATTTAAGGATGTGTGTTGATTATATTTCCTTGAACAAGGCTTGTCCAAAAGATCCGTTCGCTTTGCCTAGAATTGATCAAGTTATCGATTCTACGGCAGGCTCGGAACTCCTCTGTTTTCTTGACGCATATTCCGGTTATCACCAAATTCGGATGAAGAAATCTGACAAAGTCAAAACTTCATTCATAACCCCCTTCGGAACCTTCTATTTTGTTACGATGCCCTTTGGGCTGAAGAACGCAGGAGCTACCTATAAGTGCATGATGCAGCGTTGCCTCCACGACCAACTCGGACGCAATGTACATGCATACGTGGATGATATTGCGATGATGTCCAAAAAGAAGGAAACACTGATTTCCGACTTGGAGGAAACGTTCACCAATCTACAAAAATACAACATCATGCTTAATCCGAAGAAATGTTTCTTTGGAATTCCAGTCGGAAAATTGTTAGGTTTCATCGTGTCTCAAAGAGGCATAGAGGTGAACCGAGACAAAATCAAGGCTATACTCAATATTTCCAGGCCAACTCGCCTGAAGGATGTACAAAGACTAACTAGGTGCATTGCTGCAGTCAGTCGGTTTGTAAGCCGGCTTGGTGAAAGAGCCGCACCATTATACAAACTCCTGAAAAAGACTAAGGATTTTGTGTGGACCGATGAAGCTGAAGCTGCGTTACAAGACCTAAAGAAAGTACTCTCATCTGCTCCTATCCTTGCTGTGCCGGAACCACAGGAACCGATGTTTCTTTATCTTGCTGTGACAAACAAAGTCGTTAGTATCGTCATGGTGGTGGAGAGACCGGAGTAGAATCAGGAACACTTGGTGCAGCGTCCGATTTACTTTGTCAGCGAGGTCCTGACAGAATCAAAACAGCGGTATCCGCACTATCAGAAGCTGGCCTAAGGTGTTTTTCTAGCATCTCGTAAGCTACGACACTATTTCCAGGAGCATCCAATTACCGTGGTGAGAACAGCTCCCATGAGAGATATAATCAACAACAGTGATGCCACAGGACGCGTCGCTAAATGGGGCATAGAGCTTTCAGCTTTCGATATTGAGTACAAACCTCGGACAGCAATCAAATCCCAAATCCTTGCCGACTTTGTTGCTGATTGGACAGAGACGAAGGATAATATGACCCTCCCTGAGTCGGAGTATTGGACCCTCTACTTTGATGGGTCAAGGCTCGAGGGGGCTCAGGGGCTGGCGTGGTGCTCAAATCACCCCAAGGTGATAAACTTCTATACGTGTTGCAAATCCACTTCACAGCAACAAACAATATTGCCGAGTATGAAGCATTGCTACAGGGAATCCGGATTGCTAAGGATATCGGCATCCGACGTCTGATGTGTTATGGAGATTCGGATCTTGTTGCTCAGCAAGTTTCGGATATTTGTAATGCAAATAAACACATGGCATCATATAAAGCTGTCGTGGATGATTTATCTAAATCGTTCGAAGGGTTTGAAGTTCAACACATCCCTTGAGCAGAAAATGAGGAAGCAGATGCATTATCTCGGATAGGCTCTGCACGGAAAGAGGTCCCAGATGGTGCTTTTTAGAGCACCTCAAAATTCCCCCAATAAAGGGAGTGGATGAGGAATATCCGACCAAATTCGATTCACCTCTAATAGCAGTTCTGGCTGTAATTTCCAGCTGGACTCAACCCTACCTTGATTATCTGGTAGATGGCAAATTACCCGAAGACGAGGTTCTGAGCCGACAGAACGTCCGATGAGCAAAAACCTATATTATAGTTAAAGGTGAGCTCTATAAGCGGAGTGTGTCTGGGGTTTTTAGCGCCGTGTATCTCCGGAAGAAGGAGTGGAAATCCTAAGGGAAATCCACGAAGGCGAGTGTGGTCACCATGCTGCAGCCAAATCTTTAGTGGCAAAAGCCTTCTGACATGGTTTTTTCTGGCTTACAGCACAAGCAGATGTCGAGAGGCTGGTCAAGACGTGCAACAGCTGCCAAAAGTATACCAACCAAGCTCATGTTCTAGCTGATCAGCTACGAACAATACCAATAACATGGTCTTTTGTGGTCTAGGGGCTTGACATGGTAGGACCATTTAGACGAGCTCCAAGTGGATTTACTCACCTCTTAGTGATGGTGGATAAATTCACAAAATGGATCGAGGCAAAACCCGTCACTAGTTGTGATGGAGCAACAACCAAAATATTTGTCGAGAATGTTATAATCTGGTATGGTTAATTGCATAGTATTATCACGGACAACGGGAGTAATTTTTCTATGGGAGAATTAGCTGAATTCTACAACAAGCAAAATATCCGGCTTGACATTGCGTCAGTTGCACATCCACAGGCTAACGGACAAGTCGAAAGAGGAAATGGTTTAATCCTACAAGGCCTAAAACCGAGACTCGAAGCACCACTATGATATGCTGTGGGGGCTTGGGCAGAGGAATTACCCTCTGTAATATGGAGTTTACGAACAACTCCGAACAGGTCAACCGGATACACACCTTTCTTCTTGGTCTATGGCGCAGAAGCAGTTCTTCCTAGTGATTTGATTCACACTTCTCCTTTTGTGGCCACGTATATTGAAGAGGATGCCGAGATTTCTCGACAAAATGATCTCGACTTAGTCGAAGAAGTTCGCGTCGTTGCTGAAATGAGATCAACTGCCTATCAGTAGAAGTTACGCAAGTATCATAGCTAGAGAGTCCGAAACAGATCTTTCAATAAAGGTGATTTGGTTCTCCGGCTTGTGCAACAAAGAAAGCACAAACTTTCCCCAGTATGGGAAGGGCCCTTTTTAGTTATTCGAGTATTGCACAATGGTTCGTATTACTTAACTGACATGAGGCCAGTCAAAGAAAGACCTGCTACTAAGAAGAGAAAGAGAGCTGGAGGCAGTACAAATCCGGATGAGTTAGACAGACCATGGAATATTGCTCAGCTACGTCCCTTTTATTCTTAGTTTATCCTTCTTTGTAATCATACATATGTACATGTTCTGTGAGAAATAAAATTCTTGGTTGCCTCAAGTTTTTTCTGAGAAGTTTTTACCATCTTATTTCCTAATGATCATGTCATAGTCGAAAATCCTAGAATACTTGAAAGTACTTTATGCTCAGGTTTGTTCTGGTGTAGATTTTCGATTCTAAAAATGCTACCTTCGGGTATAACTCTAAAAAGTTTCTAGTCTATACTTTGGTTATTTGTCTGATTGCCGAATGCGGGTATTTTCCGAGTAGTGAAATGTTGGTACTGGAAGCCGGCTTTGTTTCCGAGTTTAAACTGGTTTAGCAATTGCGCTCCGTTGCTCAGTAAAGTTTCCGTGTAGAAGGTTTAGCCGGCTCACGAAAGGGACGAGGCGGAAAGCCAGATAAATGATAAGTATAGACGAAAAAAGATAAGTGCTTATGTAAACATTTCAGGCACACAAAAAATTTAAAGGCAAAAAGTGCTGAATAGATGAAAAGCTTAGCACTAGCAAAGTTATAGTACTACATATTTACAGACCCATCATGTTTCTCAGAATAATACATTTTTTTCTGGTAATCTATGATGCAGGAGGAGAGGAAGGAGCTGCCGGCTCGCTGGATACATAGCCTTGATATCGTTCCGAGATGTCCACATCCGAAATGGTCTGTTCATCATCGGAAACTTCAGCTACTTCTTCTGGAGGCGGAGGCGACGTGTCCACGTGGGTGAAGAAGGGAGTATCGTAGCTGGTTAAATCAGCCATGTGACACCCATATCCGGCGCAGGAATCCATGATGGCTTTGATGTCCTGTTCCTGGCCGTCTTCATCCTCTATAGAATACCCTCTGGTCACTTGTCATATCTCCATGCTTCCATGGTGGCTCATGCCCATGGTGAGAGCGTTCTGCGCTACGGATCGCGCGTAGGACATGTTCCAATCCTGGACAAGTTGCAGCATCTCCTTTGCCTTGTCTCGCACCTGAAAGTACGACATGCTATGCATGTCCAGAATCTTGAGAGCTTCGCCAATTTCCTCAAGGGATTGGCGGAAGTCATGAAGCAAATCACCGACTTGGGTAAGCCAGTGGGTGCGAGGCTCGGCAGAGGTGCAGTCCGTCAAGTTCGGAGGACCTATAAACAAAAACATTAGGAAAAAACTGACATTGAAAGAGTCAAAGCATAAACATAAGTCAGAAAGATGGAAACATACCGAACATGACGTCATCAACTTTGGTCTTCTCTTCTCGAAGACTTCGGAGTTCAGCCCGGAGCACCTCAGAAATGTCCCTCTCTCTGCAAAGCTCATTGTTGAGATCCGAGATTCTCTGATCTTGAGCAGCAATCTTACGATCACGTTCGTCAGTAGCCATGGAGGAGGATTCGAGAACTTGAGCGATGCTCTTCTCATGATCCGCCTTGAGCTTATCCAGCTCTTGGCAAAGTTCTTTGTTCTCCACCACCAAGGTTTTGAGGTTCTCGGCCTCTTCAATCATAGCGCATGACTGTTTTACCAGTGCTGTAAGTCAAAAAGAACAACAGTTCAGTAAAAATATTCGGCTATGAAAATATGAAAGACAAGGTTTGAGTCTCAGAATGTTTACCTTCGGCCTCATCCTTGGCGACTTTAAGCTCAACATTCTTAAGTCAGAGAGCTTTAATCTCTCTCCGCTTGTTGCAGACATTTTTCAACATATCCTGGTTATAGGAATATACTTTCTGTAAGTCAGAATACCCAAAGTCAGAAGTCTACTAAAGACTCATGCTAATATTTTTTCTAATATCAGCACGAGCCTTGGGGGCTACACTAGTTCATTCTTTGGCATCCTTTGGAAGCATAAACCCAGATTATATATCCTACTTCATGCTTAGGGGCTAGAGGATATGATATGGAATAAAGGAAAAACAGGAGTTAAAAATTCCGACTTACATATTGTTCGCGAGTAAGTTTATCCAAACTCGCATTCACTTCAACAACAACCTTCTTGGCGAGAGTCAGAGGAGCCACTGGAGCAGTTGGAAGCTCATCGGTCCTTATCCTCTCGTCGTGAAGACGCACTTGTTCAAAAAGGTCAGAGTGCTTGATGTCCTATGCCTCTTGCGCTTCTTCTTCGACATAAAGATTTCCGGGACAGCCGCTGGATCTCTTCAGCAGATTTCCGGGACAGGCTAAACTTGGCAAGCCTCGGATTGTTGAGAAGGTTTTCGGCAAAGGTCTCTGCCGAGGGATCATTACCCGAAGAGGGATCACCCTTATCTAAATCTGACTCACCCATGGTGATGTCAGTTTGCGATTCAAGGATCGCTGGCTCCGTTGAAGGAGCCGGATCTTCTGTGACGGCCGGCAATGGAGTAGTCACTGGCATTGCAGAGGATTGGGGGCAGGAGTCGGAGGAGCCACGGCAGGAGAGGCTATGGTCAGCTTCGTCTGTTGGAGGGGCTTCAAAGAAGTTCCCTTCCCCTTACCATTGATGAGCTGCTTAGCTCTAAGAATGTAATAGAATAGAAAACATTACATCTCGGAAGAAAATTCGAGTAAGGTACATAGGCGAAAAGTTGTGTTGAAAGTTACCTCTTCACGACGGGCACCTCCTTTGTACCAACAGCCACTGTCGGAGCCTTGCGCTTTTTAAGCGCAATGTCCGGCAATGGGACCAGTTCCGCCTCCTGAGAAAACTCTGGAGGATATCCCTCGAGTGGAGCAAGTTCCGACTCGGGGAGGTCGGCAAGCTGACAAGAAGAAAACATATTAGTATTGCGAGATAACTTAAAATATGAAACACATAGAAAGGTTTATGGTTAAAAGCTTACCGGCACCACAGGGTTTTCCGCTGTGTGCATGTCCAGAGAAACTTCCGGGATCTTCCTCTCGATCCATTGCCTTATCAGCCACTTAACCTGGCTAATATAACCTTGCGAGGTATAGGCTCTGGAACTGATGCGAAGGGAATCTTTTTTGGACGACGTGATGGAGTGCATCAGTCGGTCTCCGTGGTACTGGAGGGGTTGGATCCGGTGTGATACCCAACATTGGACCAAGTCGGATCCCTTTAGTCCTTTGTGTTTTATCAGATATTCAATCCTCCTCTTGGCAAGAAGCAGATCGTCACTGAGAGAAAAGGCAGGCTCATCCCAAGATGCTTGGGGAGTGGGAGCTCTGCCGCTGCCGCCGTCGATAAAAGCCGGCAAAGCGGTGGCTTTGCCAGGAGCAGGGACATCCTTGTGATAAAAGAAAGTGGCTGGCCATTGCTTGACCGAGTCATTGGCTAGAATCTTAGGATAGGCGCGATCATGCCTAACCGAAAAACTAATTGTACCAGTAATATAAGGAATACCGACAGTAATAGAATTTCTCCGGACATGGAAGTAGTACCAGAATAAAGTAAGACTTGGCCTAATGCCGATATATCCCTCGCACAACACCGCATATGCGCTCATCTCTAGGATGGAGTTGGGAGGAAGATGGTGAAGAAGAACACCGTAATGATCTATTACCTCAGAAAAGAATTCAGAGGGACGGAATGACAAACCTTTGTCGAGGTGGGTGCCAAAGTGTACCCGCTCGTCGGCGCGCGGGTTGGGGATGGTTTCGCCGGAACTGCTCCGCCAGTCGTCGGTGCGGGGGTTGGGGATGGTTTCGCCGGAACTGCTCCGCCAGTCGCCGGCGCGGAGGAGCCCTTCAGTCTCCATGCCGCGGAGCCATTCATCATCTAGCAGGCAGGGGATCCAAATCCCACGGTTGATTTCCTTCTCTGCCGCCACCGCCGTCGCCGCTGCCGCAGCCAAGCCGGATGATGAAGACGATGCCATTCTTCTGGTGTGTCGGTGACCTTAGATGGGCGGTGCTAGGAGTTTTGGGAAGCAGGGGAGCTCTGTGCGTGGGGGAGATTTGGAGGACAAGAAACGACAAAGGGAACATGTGAAGAAAGGAGAAGGAGAATGCTCACCCCTTATATCCACCTAACCGCGCCAAGATTCATGCAAATGGTACAGTATAATCGCCACGTGTCGTGCAAGGAACTGGGAAGGACCCACGCGATGATTACGTCGCCTCGATCTCAGTGTACGCATTGAAACGGCGCCTCGGTTCTGCGAACGACGGACCCACCAACGGTCATGCTGACAGGATGTTTGTCAGAAGACGTGACTTGACCATGACGAGTGTCAGACGACATCAGAGACCAAGTTCTGGCTTAGTTTGAAAATCAAGCTAGAAAATCCGAGTAACATGTTGATAGGTCTGACTTATTTTTAAGACCCGGATCGTATTTTTTGTTGTGAAGTTTTAGGACTTCAAGATTCTGCAAGCGGAAGATCAAGCTAGACGATGATGAATCCGATTTTGGATCTTGGAGACTTCCGGGGGCTGTTGTTGGGGATATACTTTCTGGATATCCTCGCAGTTCCTCACTGACCAGGGTGGCCCACTTCGGGTTAGAACTTTTGCTTCACGGGCGGCCCAGTCAGGAAGAAAGGACGGAGTCCAATCCGGCTACGGGAAGGCCCAGAAGACTTACCGACTTAGGCCGATGGTGTTACTTGTAGTTCAAGATGTACTCTGTAACCAACTCTTAGTCGTAGCCGGACTGATCTCTCCTGTAAACCCTAGGCCGGATATCTATATAAGTTGTCCTAGGGAGAGCCTTTAGGGCACCTACCCTCATAGTCTACAATCTCAACTCGCACAGGCGAACCCTTGTAACCCATATTCCGGCTCTGCCGTATTAGTGGATTGCTAGCAGGAGTAGGATCCGTCCAAAGCCGGTAGATTCAAACCTGGGTAAACTTGTGTGCTCACCATCCCGGAATACCGTACGTCTCACACCCCTCTATTCCGCACGCCTCGAGGACCCCCTCATGGCGTACTTGTCATCAATCCGACGACAATTGCACAAGCCAAGGAACCTAGACAACACCAGAAGAACAATCATATACTCATGCGATACCACCTGATTCGCCAGTTCGTGGATCATGGTGATATCAAGTTATGCAAGGTACACACGGATGCAAACGTTGCAGATCTGCTGACAAAGTCACTTCCACAGCCTAAGCATGAGGCGCACGTAAGAGCCATGGGCATTAGATGCCTAGACATGTGATGTCGGATGATTGACTCTAGTGCAAGTGGGAGACTATTGGGAATATGCCCTAGAGGCAATCATGGTTGATGATATTTCCCAAAGTATTCATAAAGTAAAGTTGTCCTTATATGAACATCTGATATATATCACTAAATGCGTGATTCAGTTGTGGAACTATGTATTCATGATTGTTCATATTAGATTGTCCTTGGTCATTGAGGTTGTGCTGGACACACACCTTAGACCAATGTGCAAGTCGGCTGATGACACGGTCTCACTTGTCATGGGCATGGTGATGCTATTCCGACTTACAATGATTTGCCTAAAGAGTTTAGCGAGTCGGACAGACCCACAGTTGAGATGCAACGAGCATGTTGTCATTTGTAGTCTCAAGCAATGGAATCCTTTAACCTGAGGTGATTGCATGATCCGAGTTGTGGATCCCCAACTTAGGTTCTATCAAACGTTGTTCCTTAAATGGGCAGTTATAAAGGTAGAGTTTGGGTTGGTTGTGAAGCAAGCTGTGTGACGTGGATTACCAAGATGGGATTTCCCCTCCGTAATGGAGAGATATTCTCTGGGCCCTCTCGTGTGATATGATTCAGAAGCATGGCCATGCGCTACTCAGTTAAGTACTAACTGAGGAGTCGGACTAAGAGTTAGTCCAGTGAATCACATATCATGGTATGAGCAGAGAGTTAAGCTATTTAAGGGATGGCAACTACTCGCCTATAGCTTAACAGGTATATCGTGAGGCAAATGGACTTGGACGAAAGTCATATTGAAGGTTCGTCTTCTAACTTTACGGCACATGGGAGATGGCACGTCTTGCTAGAGGCTGCTACCATCTATCGACTTGAGACCGAGTGTTCATGGGAGTAAGTTGGACTCAAAGCCATGACGGGATACTTGGAGGAGTAGCTCATGTCATGTCCAGGTGTACGTGAACCTACATGATCACACACTTAAGGGTAAGGAGCCCATATGGATTAGATCCATATGGAGATTGGAGTACAGCCTAGATGGGCCTCAAGAGTTGAGCCCAACTAGGAGTGTATATAAGTGGAGTGTCAAGGGATAGTCCCTGACCTAGCCATCACTTTCGCCACTTCCATTTCGGGCTAGACAGGATCTAGCAATCCTCTGTCCGAAGCTCCTTCATGTATGTGTGGATACCGGTAGAGGCATTGCACGTGCAGTGCTGGAGACATGGAAGCTTGTGGGGATCTGACGAAGGAGTTCGTGGCATCTGGTGTAGCTGTCCGTGGGATTCAGATGGCTATCCGTGGGATCGTTCGGCACTGCTTCGACGCGCTACTTCAAATTCCGCATCTGCGTGTCTAGCGGTAATCTCATGGCCTACTACCTGAGCTGGATCTTGCGAGTACCGCGTTAGGGAAAAGTTTTGTTTATCTCTGTGTGGCCCAACAGCCTCTACCCCTCAAGGCTCTTGGGATCCAGAAGCTTCAAATCTTTCCGAAGACTTGATCCACGCCAAGAGGCAAATTGAGTTTTTGATGAAGCATAAGGGACTGAGGGTATCTAACTTAGTCCATTGTCGGCTCGATCATCGGATGCAATCTATACAGCACCGTGGGGACCGACTGATGCATATGGTCATCACCAACAGGAAGGACAGACTGAGAATTAGGCGGAACTCAATTCCCACCAAGGTATACGTGTCCCGAATCAGGTGGTTGATCAAAGAGCGAATATACCGGAAGATTCTGATGATATCTCTGGACATGTTCACGGCAGAGAAACCCCTAACCCTAGTAAGATTTATAGCCCATCTTGTACTTGTTTCATCAATATATGTTTATTTGTAATGCTGAGATACTCCAACATATAGCTCGCCGACCTTCCCGAGTCAGTGATAGCTCCTGTCGAGGGATATCCACCTGAGGATCCAGTTCCTTAGGAGGAGGAAGAACTTGAAGTGCTGCCAGAAACACTCACCTGGAAGCAAAAAGTTCCGATTATATTAGCTGGCCCACAAACAATGCAGTCGTCAAGAAGTAAGTTCTTCCATCAGACTTTGTATTTTTGTTCATATTATTTCTAGGTTATAACGATCTTAATCTATTACTGTCCAAAGCTAAACCAATTATTAAGGGAAAAGGAAAAGCAAAACCGGGAAAGATTCTACGCCACTAGAAGTTAACCATAGTTTCACCCGCTGCTGCGCCTCCAACTCCTAACCCAAACCCATCCTCAGTACTGGAGGATATTCTGTCTCCATGCACTAAGGATGTTGTGGCTCAATCTGAAGAGTCAGTGAACCAAAGTACGCAAACTGATGTCACCGTGGGTTACTCGGAAGCTGATAAGGGTGAACCCTACAAGGGTAATGATCCCTCAGAAAAAATCTTCTTCGACGGTGCTCTGAAGATTCCTGGTGGCCTCACTAGGAAAAGCGCAGAAGAACTTTGGAAGCTTGTCCTGAATTGCCTCGAAACCAGAACTATTGCTACTGAAGAAGAGGCTCAGGAAGCTGAAGATGTGAAACTTGTTTTTCTACTAGAGAAAGTCCGTCTTCACAATGAGAAACTAAAGGCCGGTGCAGTTCTGCCTCCACCTATCATTCCCTTAACTGTCGCCTAGAAGGTTTCTGCTGACATCAATAGCAGCCTCAACAAATTACAACATGAGCATTTCGTAAGTCATTTTTCAACTCCTTTTTACTGTATTTATATCATATCCTCTAACCCACAAGCACGAAGTTGGATAGAGACTGAGTTCATGCTTTTACAGGATGTGAACGAACAAAGTAGTGTTGCCCCCAAGGCTTGTGCTGAGATTTAACTTTGGTAAAATAACAATCCGAGTCTTAGTAGCATTTTTTACTCTTGTTACCATCCTGACTTATAGAAAGTTAATGTTTACAACTAGGAATTACCGAAGAACATCTATAACAAGCGGAGAGAGGTCGAGACTCTCTGGCTTGAAAATGCTCAACTTAAAGTTGAGAAGGATGAAGCCAAAAGTAAGTTTTTCTGACTATCTCTTCTCGGATTTTTATGTTTTCATCAAACTATGAATTCGACTAAGTTTATCCTCCTTGCTCCATGTTTGCTGACTCAAACCTTAATACTTGTGGAGCAAGCTGAAAATTTTAGTGCTTTAGAAACTTAAGAATTTGCAGGAGAACCATGAGCATAGTGTCAACAATATCCTTGAGTCAAGCAACATGGCCACCGAAGAACGTGATCGGACCATTGCTTGCCAAGGAAAAGAAATTTCGGATTTAAAAGCAGAGTTAGATAGGCAGAAGGATACCACCTAGGCCCTTCGGGAAGAATTCTAGAGTCTGAGAGAGGAGAAGACCAAAGTAGACGAATCTATGTTCGGTATGTTTATTGCCATTCTGATTCATTTCTTGGACTTTTCGACTTTTTCAGTCAGATTTTTCTAATATTGCTCCCTTTTCAGGGCCTCTCAACGTCTCGAATTCATCTTTTTCTGAGGCACGCACCAACGGACTTGTTGTAGTCGGAGATTTGCTACATGATTTCCGCCAATCTCTTGAAGAGATCGGTGAGACTGTTAATGACGAGGGGTAACCTCAGCAATGTCCATAATGATGGACTTAGAGTTTCATGGAAAAGATAATGCTGGGGATTTGATCGGCTAATCAGACAAACAAGGGAGTCGAAGTCGTCAATTGCTTAGAAACAACTCGATTACAGATCACTCAAGGATTTTATCGGTACCTCTCCATTGGATCCTCCCAGCCTATATATAATAGGCTGGGTCCTGAGGCCATATATGGATAGGTTACAAGTTATGATTACAACACTAATACAATGTCGGTTCCTACTCTTCCCTTATCTAGCAAGATATGTCGTCCGTTGGATGCCTCTTGGGCCTTCCTTGGTTCCTTTTTGGGTCTTGCAGGCCGTAAGCCTAGCGTAACCGATAACGATAACCTGGGTAATCATACCCATGTCAGTAGCCCCTGAGACTCCATCCAAATCATAGATTCGGGTTGAATCTCAATGGAAATGCAAGCCAAGGTTTTCTTTATAATGTACTTTTAATTTAAATTTTTATAGGGATATGGTATAGTAGGTCTAATGCATCCAATGGACCGGGAATCGGTTAATTGCTCTAGGAAAAAACACCATGAACCTACATCAAATTCAAGTCCCTAGGCCTGAACTCGGTATTTTGCTGGCGTAATTTAGTTCAAGCCGTTGAGGTCTTATCGAATACTGAATTCCAGTATTATTATTTCAGGTACCCAACGCGTCCATCAGGATTTTTCATCATATCATGATACAGATAATTTACTAGCAGAGCGCATTCATGTGCATGTACCAGGCCACAGATGATGAATCTCAGGGTCTTACCTTCATGTCATGGACAAGAAATTAGCCTTTATCGTATCTGGCACGGTCCGAGGATTTTCTGAATTTTGTCGACTACCTTGTTTGGCTGTTGGAATAACTGAAGTTGCTAGTTTTCTCGGATATTGTATTCGCGGTCCCGATGGGAGTAATCATCTGAGGATAGAAAATATGTAACACTCACAAGTTCATAAGTTTTTCCAACCTTGTTTGAAGTTTATTAGTTTATCGGGTGTGCTTTCATTGCACGAGGATACATTTTGTTCGGGTACTGATGGACCATGCTGTTTCTATCGGCTGCGCGCCAGCGCTCCCGATGGGAGTAGCCCCCGAGGCTATGTACGGATGCTTGCATCGGGACATAGGCTCAAAATTTAAGTCCAATCTCTTCCACTATATCTGCCTCCTTAATACTATTCTTTGTTGCGTATATGCTTGCGCTTTATAAGTTGAAATTAGCACAACCATGTATCATGGGGAACGCTTTCAACATTGCACTTGTACTTTGTACCCCGTTGACATCATGTTCTTTTGCTTATGGATCCCGGTGGTGTGAAATAAAAGTGGAACTTGTAAGATCATGGAGTTTGTATGTGTGTTAGAGAAACGCTTGGGCCGCTAGCCTAAGACATGCCTAATCATGATGGAAACTTGCAGCATCACCATAATGAGACTATATGGAGCATCCTCAATAAAAACCTATGCAAATAGCAAATAAAAAGATCGCTGAGATGCTCATTGTCTGCTTGCCTTATCATTTTGATTATGGGATAGCTCATGTATCATGTGCAAGGGGTACCCCGTTGGCGGTTCTTTATGATACACATGTACTTACAATGATAAGAGCTTACTCGTGACTAAAGTTGAGTAGCATGAGGTTCGGTCTTCGTAAGTAAGGGGCATGAGATTTCGGTTTATAACTTGTCAAGCATATCCTCTTAGTTGTCTCACTTTAACCTTAATCACCTTAAACCAAGCGCATCGCCATGGAGATTGCCTGTTTTGTTTGTGGACAAGAAGGATGGATGTAACCGTTTGTGCACTGATTACCGGAAGCTGAATGATGTCACCATCTAGAACAAGTACCCACTGCCAAAGATAGAGGATCTATTTGATCAGTTGGCTAGTGCCAGAGTGTTCTCTAAGATTGATCTTAGGACTGGTTATCACCAATTGATCTTGGGGGAGGGGGCCTACAATTGGCTCATTAGTGGGGTCGTACTATTTGAAGGAGAATGAATGACGGCCAAACGCAGAATTCTGGTTCGTTCCGACGATACCACTAGCTCTAGGGACCTAGTGCTCATACTGGAAGATCCGATGAACCATGTGTCTTTATCTTTATCATTAGTTACGCTTATGTGTGTAAAGACTAAGCTGTGCTTATTTGTGTAAGACTAAGTTAGGCCTAACTACGTAATATTCAGTGAAGCCCAACTTTTCTTTCCACGCCCATAACAACAAAATTGCAGCATAGAACATACAAATGTAATGTGCATACCAGGCATTTTTGCTCAGGATAACAACCATTCAAGCAAATGATACATCGTGTACGCATTTGAACGCATCACTAGAATGTGCCACCTATTGATGATTGATGACATGGATCTAGCTTTTCTGCGCTTATTTGCATTGAATCGCTCATTGATTTGTTCACATATTTTTTGGCAATGGCTGATGAACTCCACTCTCTTGGTTACTTGCTTCGTCAGAGAGCACTTGTTGATGCAATGCAAAGTACAGAACATGGTTGTCATTGTCTTTCCATTTAGGTTCTCTATGTTTTGTCATCACGGAGCTACTAATTTCAAATGAAAATCTAGTAAACAATATATGTGTACATTGTTAGAGTATGTTATGGCCACGGTACATACATGTTTTTCTACAATCACAAGAAGTAAACTTGATGCATTTTCACCTTGTTGGCGTTGTGCCGAACTAGGTGGATGTGGCTTTGGGGTTCGGAGAGGAAGGCGCCGGGGCTGGTGCATGTGCGACCACGGTGACGGCAAGCTCGGATTCTGGAGGAGACCAACAGGACCGAGCATGGTCAGCATGGTGAAAGATCTCACTCGGGAATGAATTCCCGTCCCTGCGCCGTGCCAATGGTGCGGTCATGGTGAGAGCGAGCTCCGATTCGGGATGGGGAGGAGAACGGGCAGAGCAGGTTTGTCCAAGTCCTAGCTGCGCGCCATGGCCGCGACCACAGATTGCCGCCCCGGAGGAAGAAGCAGATGTGTAAAGGATGCATGCGCCAACGCTGCAAGCCTACATGGCAGCAACGACGGCAACGACATAACGGCGAAAGCTGATAGGGGGGACCCAACTTGACGGCCGTTAGCCTGATTTTTTGGATTAAAACGTAAAGTTGAATTCGTGCTGAAAAGGACCCTCTGAATATTTGGCACGCCAACTATAGTCATCACAGATGATATCAGGGAACTCGGGTACCGCGTTGCCTGGCCACCCCAACTTTCCGGCCGCAAAATGATATTCTCCTTGCCCATGCCATTAGCCCCCTGTACCAGTGTCATCGACGAGCTCACCGTCACACCTCACGGTCCCCTCGTTGAGCTATAAAAAGAGACCTTCCCTAGCCTCCATTGCCACAGTAGCTCACTCTCCACTCTCAGAACCACCCCACACCATCCCCGGAGCCGCTCGAGCCCTCAGTCGCTGGAATTGTGCCGGAGCTCGCCGCAACAGAGAAGAAAGGGGCCCGTCGATTGCGACCTCCCTAGGAGCTGCCGCGACCACGGCTAGGTACGCCGTCGTCCACCAGTTCGATCACCCCCATCACCACGTTAGCTGGAGCCCTGGTAAGCCCCCAATCGACCCCCACCGAGCCGCTAGGGTTCAGTCTCGCCGATGACCTGTTCGTCGTCGACGATGAACCACTGCCATTGATCTCTGTTCTAATCGCACAGTCCACCTAGCCCCGTACCGCTTCGTGTTAGAGTCAGTCGCTGACATGTGGACCACCCCCATCAGTTGTCCTCTGCGCCGCGGAGCGCCGCTGGGCCAGCCCATTTAGTTTCCCGCCTTAGCCCACAGATTCAAATAAAGAATTTTCTATTTTAGACTTAAACTCAATTCTATTCACTAATATGAAAATCAATTCAGAGAATTATACTGAACCAAAATGAATGATTCAAATTTTGTTAGAAAGATAATTAAAATCTCTATCCAATCCCGTTGGATTTAAATCAATTGGAGTTAGAGATCTCACATAGCAATAATAACAAGGCAGAGACTTTTCCACATTCAAACATTTTCCGAAAATCAACCATAATAGTTTTTGAGTTGATTCCAATTCTCAAAAATCACATTTGATAATACCTATCTAAATAAGTAATAATATTTAGGTTTGCATGAAATGACTTTGGACTAGTACCAAAATAATGCTATATAGGCATTTCTAGTCATTTTAAATCATTTAAATAATAAACCTAAACTTATTGAAATGTGAGCAAATATTTAAATCACATTCCCATGCATTAGAATATGTGGTGATGACATGTTTCCACATGATCCCATATTTTAATTGGAGAATATTAAATCTTAGTTAATTTCAATGAGTAGAAATTACTTTTCTCAAATAAAATAAATGAAACTAGTTTATTAAATCTTGTGATGAATGTGATGATGCTAGATCATCAAGTGTGTGCATTAGTGTACTAAATAGACTAGTTAAGTATTGTTTGGTGATTGTGTATTCCGTATGTATTTATAGACGATAGTACCGACCAAGTCTACGAAGAGGACGAATTCTACCCCGAGGAAGACGAGGAGAATTTCAACCACTACACCAACCAAGGCAAGCCATCATTAACAATGCAAGCTAACCCTTGCAAGCTACTATTGGCAAGCTATTGTTAGCAAGTTAGAATTAAGCAAGTTAACCTAAGCAAGATCCATTAGTCATGCTTTGGTTATACATCTTTGATTTATACCTATCCCAAGTTTTACTTGCAAGCTTTACTTTCTTTTACTTTACCAAAGTTCTTTACTTTATTTAAAGATACCATAAAGAGTATCAAAATTGGACTATCTAGTTAGACTTAGATGTCATTCTATGGCATGATATTGAGATTAGCATCCCACTTTAGTGAACACTCTTAACTTAGTAGTTAGAGCTAAACCAAAAACTTGATCACTTTAGATGGGAATACTTGGTGAAAATGATTATGAAAACATTGGAATGATGAGTCATTCTATTGAGATGTTTTTACATGTGTTGAGAAACACAAATGGTTTATGATGATGAAATTGTTAAGGCATGAGCCTTAGCCCTTGATAAAAACTGATGGTTGTGTTCAGATGCGATACCATTCCAATTTTACCGTACAACCACAATACCTGAATTGGGTAAGGCTGAGCCGGAAGTTTATATGCATTAGTATGGGTTCCCTCGCGGGAGAGGTTTGAGCTGAGGCTACCTCTCAATGTTGTCCACCTATGCAGTGCCTAGGATGGCAGATGGCCATGGCTGGGAGGCCAAGCTCATAGGAGAGGTGCTTGTACTAGGGTGTGTAATTGAAACGTTATGATTGATTATCCGCATACTAAGTATGATGATTCAGGGTTATCCCTGACGGATGTATCTAATGTTGTGGTGAAAGTGTACCACCTTTGCAGAGTGTCAAACTATTCGAATAGCCGCGTCCGCGGTTATGGACAGTTCGAGTGGCCATATTGTTCCATTGTCAAATGTTTTCACAATGACTTGTGAAATGAACTGTGACATGAATTGACCACCACAGTGTTGTGACCATGAAAACTAAGTTCCCACTTAGGTGATTTAGAACTTTATTTTATCTTTCTTTGTTTCTGAACTCAGCTTAGGTTTCAAACTTAACTTTAAAAATAAACTTAGAACTTAGCATCCCTACTAGAACTACCTTACTTGTTAGTGATAGTTTGCGAGTACTTAAAGAGTACTCATGTCTTTTTCCCTGGCTATTCCCGTGGCCAGACTATGAGGAGGACTATCCGGAAGAAGGACAACAGCACGGCTACAACAACTAGGACTATCTCACATTGTTAGCATTGCCTGTGACACTGAAGATGGAGCCCACCGCTACGCTATTTATTCCGCTACTTGTTTGTACTAAGACTGGATCATGAGATCCTTTATTTGTGTAAGACCTTATTATGGTTTGTAATGGATGATGTATTGTGATATCCAATCTATTATGTCTCTCAAAAATGGTAATCCTAGTATTGCGATGTATGACATAACATGCATCTGGGATTGAAAATCCGGATGTTGACAAGTTGGTATCAGAGCCATCCTGACCATAGGAGACCCTAGTTAGAATGGACGTCCGAACAAAACTTAGTTTCAAAAGAAAGGAAGTGAGTACTTATGAAAATTTGACACACTTGATCACTTCACTAACTTACTCATCCTAAGTTCTTATAGATGGAAGTTCAGTACTGCAAGTTCTACCAGTTGGGCAACGGAGGCCAACTGATCTTCGAGAGGGATCTTGATGCACTGTTTGAGTACCTTGAGCGTCCGCATCCGGAATTCTTCGGAGCTCAACTCAATGACCATCCAGGAGGAGATTTGCAATGGCTGATAGTTGCTAATCTTCGAGGCAAGATGGAAGCACCACTTTTCGAGAAGATTCAATTCACAGTGAGGGAGAACAATTGGCTAGATGGATTAGCCAGGGCAATGCATGAAGCTCCCAACCGTCTTTGCGGACAGAACGTCAACTTGATCCAGGGAACCCGCTTTGCGCACTATGCAAGGCGTGATTCCATGGGAATGCCGTTGGAGATGCCAAGTCACCCGGAGATGAGACGCCAAGTGGAGAACATTGACTTCCTACTGTACGATAGGCAGAAGGAATTGGACAATGCTCGAGAGTACGCCAACCACAACCTTACCATTGCCGCCCAGAAGGCCCAGACTTTCTCACTGCTCGTCAAGGATCATCAATCACTTCGTCATCAACGCGCAAAGAAGGATCGCACCATCACCCGTCTTTGCAAGAAGGTGGCCGACCTCGAGAAGACCATCAAGGAACAAGAAGCTCGGCTTGCAGCCAAAGAAGAGGAATAAGAAGGTGAAGACATCTAGGGGGATATTCACTCATACGTCAGCAATGATGATGACTACCTAGAGGATGATGCCATGGACTTCTACATCGACGGTGATGACTCCGACTTCATCGATGATGATTAGATGCACTAGAGCACTATCATAAGAGTGAGAAGTATCGGTCCCATTGTATCTTAGCTCAAAGAATGGTTCTTAAAACCATATGTTTTCCTTTTGTTGTGGTGTGTGTGTGTGTTTGTATCGTGTGCTTTTCTTGAATGACTGAATGAGAAGTTATTAGTTTGCCAAACCTGAGTCAAACTCAAGGTTTTAGCTTTTGAAAACAAAACCATAAACCTTAGAACTTTCCCTCTTACCCCTTTATCTATCTCAATCTTCAGATGACTCGTGTAAACCCCAGAGGAAGCAGCTCATCGCAGGACCCGATGCTGTAGATTCTGCAGATGCTAGTTTTGGACCGCGAAGCTGGTGGAGCAGAGCGCCAAGAAAATCTAGTTACCTTGCAACAGATTGCTCCGATGGCCCACAATAATCAAGGCCATGGAAATCAGGCTCATCATGGATCCAAGCTCAAGAACTTTTAGAATACCAATCCCCCTATCTTTAGCAAGTCTGAAGACCCATTAGATGCAGTTGATTGGTTACAGATCATGGAGAATAACCTAGAGGTAGCAGGAGTTGACGCAAATGAGAAAGTTCTGTTTGCCACCCACTATCTGGCAGGAGATGCAAGAGCATGGTGGAACAACACCCGCACCATGAACCACGGTCAACTGATGACATGGGAAGCTTTCAAGACCAAGTTTAGTCGCACCCATGTGCCGCAAGGTTTAGTCACCAGAATGAGAGATGAATTCAGAGAACTGAAGCAGGGCAGGATGACTGTAGTAGAGTACCATGACAGATTTCTGTCTCTCGCTAGGTATGCACCTGATGAGATCAATAGTGAAGCCAAGAAGAATGAGAGATTCCTAACTGGATTGCATGATGAGATGCAAACAGTGTTAATCAACATCCATTTTGATGATCTCGAAGAGCTAGTCAACTCTGCCATCTAGATGGAAGGAAAGATCAACCAAGCCAACGACAACTGCAAGCATAGGATGATGCACCAAAGTGGATCCAACAGTCACCAGAAGTATCGCCCCAACCCGTCTACAGGATATGCCCCGCGGAACAATAGACCCCCAATGTCTCACCCAAGCTACCCCAACCGTAGCGGAGGAAATGTGAAGTACGGAGGGAACCACAACAACAACCCCGACAACTCCAACAACTTCAACCGTGCACTGCCCAAGTCCAATAACAACAACAACAATACTGCCCCAAGGACTAGAAGCAATGCCGTGCCTGTTGCAGCCATAGACAAGTCTTAGATCACTTGCTTTGAATGTGGAGTGAAGGGTCACTACTCCAATGAGTGTCCCAAGAAGATTGCCGCCACTGCCAATGTGAATGCCCCAGCTCAGCAGCAGCACCGTGTTTAGCCCGGAAGGAGATTCGCCCCCGGGAATTCGTTGAACCGCAATGGCCGTCTGTTCCACGTGAATGTTGAAGAAGCCCAAGAAGCGTCATATGTCGTACTAGGTATGTTTTATGTTAACTCAGTATTAGCAAGAGTGTTGTTTGATTCTGGAGCATCGCACTCATTTGTTACAGAAGAATTTGCATGCACTAGTAAGATTCACCCAACCAACCTGAAGCATGTTATGATAGTTCAAATACCTGGTTTAACCACCAAAGCTAGAAAAATTTGCAAGGTTGTGCCTATCAGAATTCATGGGATAGATTTCTATGCCAATCTAATAGTACTTGGAACCAAAGGTTTGGAAGTAGTACTAGGAATGGATTGGATGTCGAAACATAAAGGATTGATCGACTGTGCCAAGAAATCCATCACCATGACCAGTAGCTCTGGAGTAACAGTAGAGCATGTTTCTGAAACCTTGCCCCGTCAACTCAAATGCAACAAGAGTCTAGCCCTACCCACCATAAACCAAGTCAGAGTAGTCTGTGAATACCCCGACGTATTGCCAGATGAATTGCCCGGTATGCCCCCGGATCAGGATATTGAGTTCATTATTGAACTAATTCCTGGAACCGGACCCATAGCTCAGAGACCCTATAGCATGAACCCATCCGAGTTAGTGGAGCTGAAGAAGCAACTTGATGCTATGCTGAAGAAAGGCTTGATTCAACCAAGCGCATCGCCATGGAGATCGCCTGTTTTGTTTGTGGACAAGAAGGATGGATGTAACCGTTTGTGCACTGATTATCGGAAGCTGAATGATGTCACCATCTAGAACAAGTACCCACTGCCAAAGATAGAGGATCTATTTGATCAGTTGGCTGGTGCCAAAGTGTTCTCTAAGATTGATCTTAGGACTGGTTATCACCAACTTAAGATTCGTGCAACGGATATTCCAAAGACCGCCTTTACGACCAGATATGGATTGTATGAGTATACGGTCATGTCTTTTGGATTAACCAATGACCCGCTTATTTCATGAATCTCATGAATAAGATCTTTATGAACTTCCTGGATAAGTTTGTCATGGTATTTATCGATGATATTCTTATCTACTCCAAGTCAGAAGAAGACCATGAGCAACATCTGAGAATCATCCTTGAAACCCTTAGAGAACATCAGTTTAGCAAATGTGAGTTTTGGCTGAAAGAAGTAGGATTCCTCAGACATATTGTGTCGGCAGGAAGAGTCGTTGTTGATCCCGCCAAGATGAAATATGTTAAAGAATGGGAAGCCCCAACCACTCAAACCCAAGTCCATGCATTTCTCGGATTAGCGGGATATTACTGCAAGTTCTTAGAAGGATTTTTGAGCATTGCAAGACCAATGACCCAATTGTTGAAGAAGGACAAGAAGTTTGAATGAACCGACAAATGTGAAGCAAGTTTCCAAGAACTCAAGAAGAGATTGATTTCAGCCCCAACATTGATTATGCTAGATATTAAGAAGCCATTTGATGTGTATTGTGATGCATCCAAGATTGGTCTCGGATGTGTGTTGATGCAAGAAGGCAAAGTCATTGCATATCTGTCTCGACAACTGAAGCAACATGAGCATAACTACCCTACCCATGATCTTGAATTAGCAGCTGTAGTTTTAGCCTTGAAGACATGGCATCATTACCTTATGGGTAATCGTTGTGAGATTTACTCAGATCACAAGAGCCTGAAGTATATTTTCACTCAGAAGGAGCTAAATATGAGGCAAAGGAGATGGATAGAGTTAATCAAGGGTTATGACCTTGACATTCACTATCACCCCGGCAAAGTCAATGTGGTAGCGGATGCTCTTAGCAGATTGCCGTGTAGGTTAAACAACATGATCAAGGAGAAGCAACCCAGTTTGCATGAGCAGTTGGAGCAGTTTAGAACTGAGGTAGTTAGCAAAGGATTCTTAGATAGCATTGAACTTCAACCTACTTTGATCAGCTAGATCAAGGAAGCCTAGAAGGGAAATACAAGTATCGACGGAATCAAACGTCGTATTAGTAGAGGAAAGCTACCTGGATTCACCGAAGACAAAGAAGGAGTTATGTGGTACAAATGACGTATCTGTGTGCCAGCAGATTCGGAGGTGAAGCAAGTAATCATGCAAGAAGCCCATGATACCCTTTATTCTATCCACCATGGAGGAACGAAGATGTATCAGGATTTGAAGAAGCAATTTTGGTGGCACAAGATGAAGAGAGAAACCGGAAGCTACATCGCCAGGTGTGATATCTGTCAAAGAGTCAAAGCGGAACATCAGAGACCCACAGGACTGTTGCAACCATTCCAGATTCCGGAATGGAAATGGGATTCTGTTGGAATGGACTTTATCGCCGGTTTGCCTACTTCTAGTAGGGGAAATGACTCAATTTGGGTCATCGTTGATAGACTGTCCAAGGTAGCCCATTTTATACCTGTCAAGACAACCTACCAGAGTTCTAAGCAAGCAGGTTATACATTGCCAGAATTGTCAGTTTGCATGGAACCCCCAAAACCATAATGTCAGATCGAGGAACCCAATTTACCTCGAGATTTTGGCAGAAAGTCCAAGAATGATTAGGAACCAAGTTGAATTTCAGCACAGCTTATCACCCGTAGACCGATGGACAGACTGAAAGAGTCAACCAAATCCTAGAAGATATGTTGAGAGGTTGTGTGTTCGAGTATGGATCAAAATGGGAAGATTGTCTACCTTTCGCAGAATTCTCATACAACAACAGTTATCAAGCCAGTTTGCAAATGGCCCCATTTGAATTCTTGTATGGAAGAATGTGTCGTACCTCTTTGAATTGGTCGCAAGTAGGAGAGAGTCAGATTTTTGGACCCGACATCCTACGAGAAGCCGAAGAGAAGGTTCACAAAGTTCATGAGCACCTCAAGACCACCCAATCCAGACAGAAGAGTTATGCTGATAAGAGGCGTAGAGACCTGACCTTCAATGACGGAGATTTTGTGTATCTCAAACTGTCACCGTCGAAGGGAACACAACATTTTTGTCTAAAAGGAAAGTTAGCCCCCAGATATATCGGACCCTTTCAAGATTCTGAACCGCCGAGGAGAAGTATCGTATCAATAGGAACTGCTAGAGGACATGTCAGCCATCCATAATGTGTTCCATATCTCATTACTTCGCAAATGCTTAGAAGTGCCAGAGAAGACCAAAGTTTTCAAGAATATCGATCACCGAGCCATTGATATCAACAAGGATCTGAAGTATCATGAAGTGCCCATCCGTATCTTGGAAGAAGCTTACAGAACCACCAGGACCCGGAGTATCAAGTTTCTCAAGATCTAGTTGAGCAACTATACCAAAGAGGAAGCCACTTGGGAGCAAGAAGATTACATTAAGATTGAGTTTCCAGATCTCTTTAGTTCCTAGTTTTCTTTCTTAAATCTCGGGACGAGATTTTGTTTAAAGGGGGAAGGTTTGTAACATACCATAACTTTAATCAAGGTTACCAAGATCCAAATCACCCAATTTAAGGTTAACAAAAACTTTTTAACATTAAAATAATTAGGAATGCATATGTGTGTTGCGTTAATATAGAATTGTTTGGAAATGCCATGTTTGTTTGTTCTAATGGTTGTAAAATGATTCAAAGATGAATGCCACGTCATCTAGATCATTCCCAAACAAAATCCAAAGAAAAAGAAATCAAATAAGTTTAATAAATGCAAATGGTCATTTGTGCCATTTTAATCTACTAGGCCAATTTAGGTGTTCCTAGAAGTCAAATTCAAATAGAAACAATTCTGGATCTTTGCACCCCTTGCTAGTACAAGTAATGATCTACCAATGCCCACTTTGAAATCTTACAAAAACTTTTAAACACTAAATTTAAATGGCATTTGAAAATGGAATCAAGTGTATGTGCATAGATCCCACTTTCTCAAAAACCACTCAAATGAGTTCACCTTGACAATCCCATGCAACCATAGATGCTCAAGCATATGACTAACACACCCACCAAAAATCGTTGCAAAATTCAAATAAACTGTTCTTGCGGCCATTGTGTCGAACACCTTGTGATCACAGATAAACCTGCCTAACTAACATTGTTTTGATCAATGTTTTGTCGAGCCATTTACCTCAATTCACTCCCCTGATCTCCCCTAGTCCCAACCATGCCATAAACAAGCTATCCTTTAGCCTTTAGCAGCAGTGTCGTGCCACCCCAAAGCCATGCCCGCTGGTCGAGCATGGGCAGCTCGCAGGAGACCGCCCCACCCTCTTCCGTCGCACTAGGGAGATAGGCGTGATAGCACCGCCGCCCATGGTCCCTTCCCCGAGAAATGCCAGCCACTGGACCACCGAGGCATGCTCGTGCCCATTGCCTCTGCACCATGCACGGACCGCGCCAGCGCGCCGTCCCCGACAGCCTCGCACAAGCCACGCTGTGCCCTCAGCTTGTACGCACAGCTCCGCCTTAACACCAGCACGCACCCAGACATGCCCATTTCCTACCGTGCGACCAGCACCCGCCATGAGCCGTGTCGAACACCACCACTCCGGCTCAGAGCGCAAGCCACGCCCGACCAAACGCCACCACCCCTAGCCATGCCATTACCCCGTAGCTGACCGCCAGGAGGCAGAGCACCATCCGCCTACCTCGCCCATGCCATTAGCCCCCTGTACCAGCGTCACCGACAAGCTCACCATCGCACCTCACGGTCCCCTGATCGAGCTATAAAAGGTGTTGGGGGATACCCCCGGGTAGGGTAACGCCGGGGTATAAGGGCCGAGTTAGCCAGGGTACGGCGCGGTCAAAGAAAGTGTTGACCGGGTCACCTCAAGGAAAGCTGAATCACGGTGTCACCCAGCCCACGGAGCATCTCCTTGACTATGGGCCGGCCATCATAAATTGTATGCTGGCCATGTTTGTCTATCTGTATTGTAGGTGACTTGGTAAGCCGCATTAGCTATATGCTAGCCAGATTATCTTGGCTTCCAAGAGAAGGAATCCCCCACTGGTCAAAAGGTGGCTTTATTAGCTGTAGCATGAACGAAGTAAAGTAAAGAAGAGGACCAACGGGTTAGGGGCGACCAAGGTGAAGCTGGCAAAGCCGGATGACGTAGCCCGTGTCTGGTGACGCTGAAAGACAAGGATTACGCTGTGGATTACGTCCAAAGCCTGGACGAGCCGTTAAAGAGGATAAAGAAGCATCTAATTGAGGCAAGGAGCATATTCTACGAATATGCTGCCACCTTTGCCATAGAATTGTAACCCGGGATCCCCTATATAAGGAGCAACAGGGCCTCCATAGAAGGGGATCGATCATTATCTCTGTCTAAGGTAGAACTCTAGGGCTAGTTGTTAGGGAGTAAGAGACATCGTCTCCTTCTTGCTGAGAGCCTCAAGAGCACTTGTAAACACCATTATAGAGATAATACAAGATCTTCCGTGCGTGGAATCACCATGTTCTCCCTCCCTGGATTCCACTAGCACTCATTGGCCCCATCTTTAGCCTATCCATGGCATCTGCCGTGCCACCACCACGACAATAGCGGCCAACTGTCGTGCCGGTTAGTGTCACAATGTCAGGAATAACTGCTGTAAACGTCCCTTCACTGCAGCGCCTCGTTAACCGTAACATTACATCACATCGTGGGATAATTTGCTCTTGTAGCCCTTTCCGTGGCCTTGCTCTGATTGGCTGTTTTGGCCGCGTACACGCCTGTTGCACACGGCGTGTCAGTTGCAAAAGATCCACGACGCGCATGCTACGCGGTTAAGTAGGAGGCGTGGGGAGATTTCAGGGGAAGTTCCCCTATTTCCTCTATGCTTCCCAACATCTCTCTCTCACAGCAACCTTGCCGCTGCCGCCAGTTTTCTGTTACACGAACGCCGCTACGACCGCGCTTAGGCAGCCACTCGCACCTGCGCCGCCGTTCCCTCTCAAGGTTTTCATCACGGGGCCTTGCGCTTCCCGTTTTCCCTCTTCTGGCTACCTGTACTCCAATTTCTCCCTCGAAGACCTCGGATCCGCCATGACAGAGGAGGCGGTAGCGGTGGTGGCGCTGTAGGAGGAAGGAGCAGAGGGCCGTGAGCGTGGCTGCTGGGACGGCTCCATTGTCCGTGAGGAGGACCTAGACTAGCTCCGCGCCACGCGCCACGTCCCCGCCGGTGTCGCCTGCCGCCTCGCCTCCGATGAAGTCTCTCTTTCCCCCAATTCTGGGGAATACGTTGTCTTTCTTTCGCATTTCCATTACGGCTTCGACCTTCCCACTTCTGATTTTCATACAAGTCGCAACCGCATCACCTCCCCGCAATTGCCATCACTTCTCTGTCCTCCTTTGCTTCTGACATTGAGGGGTACATCGGCCTCTGGCCAACCAAAGAACTTTGGATCAAGTTCTTTGGTCTTCGGAGGAACGTAGTTCCGGACAAGGAGCGTGCCCTGGAGGATAAACACTTGACCCAGTGCGGCGTCGCCTCCATCTCTCCCTAGAAGAACTCCGTGTTCCCCAGGTCACCCGACTTGAATCCTGCATGGGCTGGGACCCGGACTTTCTTCTATGTCCGGAACACCACCAAGGAGGACTTGATCTGGCTGCTTCCCTTCAAACTTGGCCCTCCTGACACCTCGCGTTGGGAGAGCATTCCGAAGCGGCCCATGACCCTGGCGAATCAAGTGGAGCACCGGATCAAGGAGCTGCTCAAGGAGGGTCTCCCCGGGGAGGATATTATGATCACTTTTCTCCGCAGTCGGGTCTCCCCCTCCAGAAGAGAGCCCACAAGATTTGCTACTTGAGCGGCCCTCTCGATCCCCACCGGACGTTTTCCATCGAGCTGCATAACTCAGTGGTTTACCGCTGAGTTAAGTCCATATTTAATGTGGAGAAGTTCCCCGAGGATTGGGAGTGGGGACTTGAGCCCTTCACCCGGGTCAACCCTCCTCCAAAGGTGAATTTTCCTTTTCTTGTTTTCTGAATCTTCTTTGTACGTCGATTCACTTTTGTAACTTGTCAATTGTTGCCTTGTTCTCAGCGATTTCTCTAGCAGCCACTGGAGGATGGCGAGGTGCTGGCGAGAAAATGGTTGCCGAACCGCACTGAGGAGGACGAGGAGGAGCCTGATCCGGAGGCCTTCCTGCCTACCCCGGACGTCGTCAAATGCAGCGCTGGTAAGGCCTCTTCTCTGAGTAATTGGCGAGATGACGATGACTCGGACGTTGAGGTCCTAGAGGTACTTGATCCGGTTCCCATCTCTTACGCGCATCTGGCTATGTTCGAATGTTCATCTAACTTGGACGGTCAGGTCCACGAGGTTCATCCCCTTGCCACTGGTGGCCCGGCCCCTACTCCTTCCCAGAAGCGCGCGGCTACCTCGGCCGCATCTTCGGAGGTGCCGCCGCCCAAGAAGAGGCAGAAGAAATCCGGGGTGAAACCCTCCTCCAAGCCGGCTGCCAAGAGCATGGTTCGGAGGGCGCCCAAACCTCGGGCTCCTCCTACCGCGGATGAGTAAGTCGTTTCGCACTGCTACTTGGGATTTTTCCATTGCTTGCCTTTGTTTCTTATTGATTCTCTCTTTTTGACTTGGTGCTTTTTCTTTTTCTCAGAGCGCCTAGGGATATCCCTCAGAGCAGCTCCAGCATAGCCTCTCCACTCCGGAGCAGTCCCTCTCCCCCCACAAAGATGATTATCATCCGCTCAGCCCTATTCAAGAGGGCTCCATGGTTGCACCTTACCAGAGCCCACCTCGCCAAGAGGAGGGCAATGTCGGCGCAGGGGGTAGTGGGGAGCCTTTGGATACGGTGATGCGGATCTCCCCAGTTCCTCGGCCTCAGCGCCAGATCTTGAGGTGCCAGTTTCATCGGCGCCGCCCCCAACAAGTCCTTTTGTTCCAGTGCCCCCAGCATCACCAGCACCAGCACCAACACCAGCAACACTAGCAGCAGCAACAGCAGCACCAGCAGCACCAGCTCCAGCACCAGCACCAGCAGCACTAGCATCAGCACCAGCAGCACTAACAGCAGCAAAAGCCTCCACCAAGCCTCCCAAGGGAAAAGCCCCATCGGCTCCCTACGGGTCTACCCCTTCAATGGCGGATATTTTTCAATCAGTTTCTCCACGTTCATCCGGCATAGTCAAGAAGACTTCCGGGTTAGCAAAAAGAACTTCTTCCGGGTCTACCGCCTCCGGGTCAGAGGGAAGCCAACAGCTGGTTTTCCATACCAGCCCCGCTGCAGCTCAATCTGCCAGGCGAGAGGCCCACGTGAAGGGTCTTGTGGCGAACTATTCTCTGAGCGGCGAAAGCTATAGTCCACAGCTCCTTGGGTATGTGAAGAACTAGAACAACACAGAATTCGTCGACACTCAAGACGATCTGCCAGAGAAGTTCGGCCTAGCCGAGTTCAGCGCCCAGATGAACTCCGCTACCAAGTCTATTTCCTTAGCTGGCCTGATGATGGAGGTAACTCTTTTTCTCTATTGTTGATGTTTTACATAACTGAGCACTTGTAGATATAGCCCCTAGTCCCCAGTGTCACCGATGAGCTCACCGTCGCACCTCACGGTCCCCTCGTCGAGTCATAAAACGAGACCTTCCCCAGCCTCCATTGCCACACTACATTACTCCCCTCTCTCTCTCTCAGAACCACCCCACACCATCCCCGAAGCCCGTCGAGCCCTCAGTCGCCAGAATTGTGCCGGAGCTCGCCGCAGTAGAGAAGAAAGGGGCCCGTCGATTGTGACCACCCTAGGAGCCGCCGCGACCACGCCTGAGTCCGCCGTTGTCCACCAGTTCGATCGCCCCCATCGCCACATTATTTGGAGCCCTGGTAAGCCCCCAATGAACCCCCACCGAGCCGCTAGGGTTCAGTCTCGTCGACGACCTGTTCGTCGTTGACGATGAAACACAGCTGTTGATCTCTGTTCTAATCGCACGGTCCACATCGCCCCGTACCTCTTTGTGTTAGAGTCAGTCGCTGACATGTGGACCCCCCGGGCCATTTAGTTTCCCGCCTTAGCCCGCAAATTAAAATAAAGATTTTTCTATTTTAGACTTAAACTCAATTTTGTTCACTAGTTTGAAAATCAATTCAGAGAATTCTACTGAACCAAAACGAATGATGCAAATTTTGTTAGAAAGATAATTAAAATCTCTATCGAAGCCCGCTGGATATATATCAATCGGAGTTAGAGATCTCACATAGCAAAAATAACAAGACAGAGACTTTTCCATATTCAAACATTTTTCAAAAATCAACCATAATAGTTTTTGAGTTGATTACAACTCTCAAAAATCACATTTGATAATACCTATCTAAATATGTAATAATATTTAGGTTTGCATGCAGTGAGTTTGGACTAGTACCAAAATACTGCTATATAGGCATTTCTAGTCATTTTAAATCATTTAAATAATAAACCTAAACTTATTGAAATGTGAGCAAATATTTAAATCACATTCCCATGCATTAGAATATGTGGTGATGAAATGTGTCCACATGATCCCATATTTTAATTGGAGAATATTAAATCTTAGTTAATTTCAATGAGTAGAAATTACTTTTCTCAAATAAAATAAATAAAACTAGTTCATTAAATCTTGTGATGAATGTGATGATGCTAGATCATCAAGTGTGTGCATTAGTGTACTAAATAGACTAGTAAACTATTGTTTAGTGATTGTGTATTCCGTATGTATTTATAGACGATAGTACCGACCAGTCTACGAAGAGGAGAAATTCTACCCCGAGGAAGACGAGGAGAATTTCAATCAGTGCACCAACCAAGGCAAACCATCATTAACAATGCAAGCTAACCCTTTCAAGATACTATTGGCAAGCTATTGTTAGCAAGTTAGAATGAAGCAAGTTAACCTAAGCAAGATGCATTAGGCATGCTTTGGTTATACATCTTTGATTTATACCTATCCCAAGTTTTACTTGCAAGCTTTACTTTCTTTTACTTTACCAAAGTTCCTTAGTTTATTTATAGATAGCATAAAGAGTATAAATCTTGGACTATCTAGTTAGACTTAGATGTCATTCTATGGCATGATATTGAGATTAGCATCCCACTTTAGTGAACACTCTTAACTTAGTAGTTAGAGCTAAACTAAAAACTTGATCACTTTAGATGGGAATACTTGGTGAAAATGATTATGAAAACCTTGGAATGATGAGTCATTCTATTGATATGTTTTACATGTGTTGAGAAACACAAATGGTTTATGATGATGAAAATGTTAAGGCATGAGCCTTATCCCTTTATAAAAACTAATGGTTGGGTTCGGATGCGATACCATTGCAATTTTACAGTACAACCACAATACCTGAATTGGGTAAGGCTTAGCCGGAAGTTTATATGCATTAGTATGGGTTCCCTCATAGGAGAGGTTTGAGCTGAGGCTACCTCTCAATGTTGCCCACCTTTGTAGTGCCCAGGATGGCAGATGGCCATGGCTGGGAGGCCAAGCTCATAGGAGAGGTGCTTGTACTAGGGTGTGTAAATGAAAGGTTATGATTGATTATCCGCATACTAAGTATGATGATTCAGGGTTATCCCTGACGGATGTATCGAATGTTGTGGTGAAAGTGTACCACCTTTGTAGAGTGTCAAACTATTCGAATAGCCGCGTCCGCGGTTATGGACAGTTGGAGTGGCCATACTGTTCCGTTGTCAGATGTTTTCAAAATGACTTGTGAAATGAATTGTGACATGAATTATTCACAACAGGGTTGTGACTATGAAAACTAAGTTCCCACTTAGGTGATTTAGAACTTTATTTTATCTTTCTTTGTTTCTGAAGTCAGCTTAGGTTTCAAACTCAACTTTACAAATAAACTTAGAACTTAGCATTCCTACTAGAACTACCTTACTTGTTAGTGATAGTTTGTGAGTACTTAAAGAGTATTCATGGCTTTGTCCCTGGCTATTCCCGTGGCCAGACTATGAGGAGGACTATCCGAAGAAGGACAGAAGGACGGCTATGACAACTAGGACTATCTCCCATCGTCAGCATTGCCTATGACACTGAAGATAGAGCCCACCACTATGTTATTTATTCCGCTACTTGTTTGTACTAAGACTAGATCATGATATCCTTTATTTGTTTAATACCTTATTATGGTTTGTAATGGATGATGTACTGTGATATCCAATCTGTTATGTCTCACAAAAATGGTAATCCTGGGATTGCGATGTATGGCATAACAGGCATCTAGGATTAAAAATCCGGGTGTTGACATTTTGCTACCATATGTTATGGGTTACCCTCTAGGGTGACCTGATCTTTCATGATTCTTGGAGATAAGCGGGGGATTCACGAGGGAAGATGGGGTGGAAGATGCAAACAAGCTCACACGACAAAACACACGCAAACACAAACACGATACAAAGCCGATGGCTCACTCCTATGGTTGCCGGTCCAATACAATTCCTAGGATTGGTATTGATCAAGAATCTCTCAACCAATTTAGTGAGTTGTAAGAACCTTGGTGAGATCTTGATAACTTTACTAGAGACCACTCAAAGTAAAGGTATTGTACAACTTGGATGCTCAATGCATAATCCAAAGAGCTGGAGGATAATATGTCTTCCTTGTAAAGGAAGGTGAGACCAAACTAGATAGATTCCTCTTTCGGGTTGTATTCTAGTTCTATTATCAAGTCTCAAGTTAAAGGGTGATCCATATGGGCTATCTATAGTACTAGGGGCAAAGGGGTAGGTAAAAGGAATATATCAGGGTATCAAACCCAAATCTGTGTGCAGACAGGTAGTCTCAGCGATAAGTCTAGTGGCACCGGACATGGCGCTGACTTTATTCTAGTGGGCGCCGGGTTGGTTCAATGGTGGCCGAACCGGTATACTAGGAGCCATTTCAGCGGGGTGACAGAATTGGAGGGAGACCGACGGGCCTAGCATTGAGCGAAAAGTTTTGGCAATAGGTTGGGCCAACCAGGAATAGCGCCGGGTTGAGCTAGTGATTTCGGTAGTAGGTTCGGTGGCCCGGGACTGGCGCCGAGTTAAGCTACTGCTTCTTCCTGCGTGCACTTGACTTCGTCTTCTCCTGACGTTCCTTCTTGACGTCATCCTTAGGGTTTATAACTGAGGATACAAAAAGTATTGGCACGAAGTAGCTGGTCATTCAAGTCAAAAACAGGCAACTAGCACTCCCTAGGGCCGGCGCACCAAGGAGCTAGTTACCCTAGGAGATACAACCTTCTTTATCACCACGCCAGCACTTCAAGACGGAAGATATGAACCACCCTCGAAGGACCTTAGTGATGCTCTAAGGTGGAAGTATTGACGTACCCCTGAGCTACCCTAGTTTAACCCTAAGGGGGAAATACTGCGTCTTTCCCACAAAATAGAATAACCCTCTGCCAAAAGCAATCCAGCAGTTAGACCCTAAGACGTAAACTATGATACGATAATCCCTATAGAGAGACGTCGTACATCCTTACCGAAGGAAGATCACTCCTCACAATCCCAATTGAAGCCGCCCAACACTCGTGTGTCCAACACGATTGAAGTTCAATCTCACTGTCGCAGTGACCCTGTTATAAGACAAAGCCGACAAGTTAGTACAAGAGAAACATATGGCGCTAACTCCACCTCAAAATCCCTTAGCTATACTCTCCTGAGTCTCGGGACGAGATTCTTTCAAGGGGGAAAGGTCTGTAACATCCCAATTTCAGCAACCCTGATTAGTTGTCCAAAATGCAAAAATCAGGGGGAACAAAAACTTTTTCCTGTTAAGTGTGTTATGCTTGTAAGTTGTTGTCTGTGCTTATGCTTCTGATGGTATAGATTATGATATACTCCTTACCTCAACAAAACTGTCCTGATTAGTTGACAAAAGCTATTTAACAAAACTGTCCTGGCTTATGTTTCATATTCTCATATGTTCTGGCATTTCAAAACCTAAGCCAAGATGCCCTTGCAAACCAAAACTATTTTAGTAGCTTCTATTAACAAATATATGGACAGCTACATAATATAATCTCTTTATGTTTTCCAGACAGAACTTTCAACTACTCTTATCTCTAGGTTCTCCAGAACCTTTTTACAAAAGCTATTGAATCCTACGTTTGGTAGAAATACCAAAGACTCTTACCTTATTCAAACTCCAACCTTTCAAAATTGCCCATCTTTACCTCAAGCTAAGCTTGATGGTAACCCTAGTAGTAGTTGATTTGTTTGTAAGATGAGTTGCCTTGATCTGCTGTTTGACTTGATTGCTTAGAAGTAGTATGAGATTCTTTAGGAGCTCATCCTCTAGGATCAAGATACTTTAAGACCACCAAACCTTAAGAAAGAATACAAGACGGATCTAATCTCTAGCCACTAGGTGATCATCTAAAACCCTTAACCAGATCAATTCTGAAGTGATCCATTCTAGAAGTTTCCAAGTCAATGAAGACCAATATCAAGCATGGATCTATTCTACCCAATATACACTTCAACATCATCCACTTTATGATGCTTTGATACCTCGAAAACCCTCAAAAACATCCCCCTCATATTCTAGTCAAAAACCGTAAATCTGCCAAATTTTGACAAAGTCTGGAAACTACTTCAACATCACTTCTTTGAGTGCCTCCCTTTCTCAACCCTTGTGCCTTTTTGGTAATGCACTTGAACCATCTTTTAGAACATAACAAGGACTACCAAGGACCACTTCTGACCTTGGTTATACCATCCTCTAACCCCCTTGTTCTTGATGGTTTTGCAGGTAAGAAAATAGCTTTTCCTGCAAATCTTATCAACATGCCTACTTTGACAGAAGCTCACACCATCATCCAACCTTCTAAGGACCCACTATTTGCATGGTGGTGATCTTCTCAGATAGGTCTATCAATACCTACTTCACTTGTTCCAATTGGATCCTTGTGCTTCTTAAACCCACAAGGTTTTGAGGGCCAGTTGATAATCTACTTTGACAAGCTTATTTTATTCAAAGTTTCAAATCAATTCTTGTAGAACCCAAGCATGATCAAGCTCAAACCTCTACACCATTGCAATCTACATAACTTGTTCTATCCATCCATATATCCCAGGCCCCAAGGAGAGCTTTGAGCTCCAAGATCCAACATGGTTTTGATGGTATGAAATTAACATTACCCTAGATCCCTTCTTCCTTGTTTTCTTAGCAAAATCAAGTTGTATTCCCAAACCCAAGGTTGAAAATTCTAGATACACCTTGTGTACACCATCTACCTTGCTTATAAATATTTACTAAGGTTTTTGAATAGTTATTTTGGACCAAGATCTATTTAATTCCTTTAATAGACAAAAACCTCCAAAACTTCTCCCATAAAGGAAAGTTTGATTTTTGCCAAAACACTTCTCCCACTTTTGGCTCATTTGAGGTCCATACATCATACCCTATCTTCTTACTTCAAAAATAAATATTTCTGAAGAGTATTAATAATTCTTTTTGCCAATTTTCTTAAATGGCAGAAACAAGAAATAAATGATATTAAATACTTTTACCCTTCAATTAATCTTGAGAAAATTCTCCCAAGTGTGTAATCATATTTAAAACCTTCCCACATCAAAAACAAACTATGTACAATGTAAAGTTATCAAATGATCTTCTATAAACCACTTCTGCACTTTTTGAATAATTGCTCAGAAATGCACCAAAAATCATCTAAAAAATCTCAATAAATTTCTGGAGGTGTATCTTGACCTCACCTACCTACCATAATCATTACCTCAACCTGCCAAGATCAAGTTTTGAAACTTGCTTCATGATCCAAAGTTTGGCCAACTTTTGAAATTATTCAAATTATCTTTTAAACCCCTTTGAAACCCTCACCAAACCTCTCCAATGCTTCTCCACAACATACCACACCACCCTTGGTCGTGTGTTACAGTACCTCCACCGTAGCATTCTCATCCTTTGTCTCTTATGCTTGGAAAGAAGAGAGGGAGAGGATCAAGCCTTTATTACGTATCTTGATAAATAAGCCTTGGGAAGCAGCGGAAGCAGCACCACTCTTCCCCACCTCTCTCTGGTCGAGCACCAGGCCCACACTGCCTCCCAGCACCACCCAGCTCGACCAACCAATGACCATCCCTCCTCCCCAAGCCCTTCATGGTCCTAGCTCACCATGGACCTCTCCCCTTCGATTTAAATGGACCAGAGGCCACCCCGCGCCTCCCTCGGCCCCTCATTCACTCCCCCTGCTCCTCACTTAACTCCCTAGGGTACCTCTCCTCCTCCCCTGCCTTGTCCTGCCTGAGAGAAGGAGAGAAGGAGCTCTCGGCTCCCTCCATAGATTCGAGCAAGGCTCCCTCCTCCCCATCTTTTCCCCTCTATATGTCACACTGCTTGACTCCCCTTGATCCCCTGCATCTAACCATGCCCTTATTTTTGGCAGGCAGCAGGTCCTAGGTGCTGTTGGGTTGAGCTCCGACGAGCCCTTCTCGACCACCGTTACACGAGCTCCCTTCCTGAAATGAGCACCGCCTTGCCGCCCCTCTCCTGACTCGTCGTGATGCGCCGCGTCCGCCTGCAACCTCACCGACGCCTCCTGAGCATCTGCTAACCCTCCCCGCTCCTAGCCCGCCGCCGCTAGGGTTCTCAGCATCGCCACCTACCTCCTGTCGGGACGACGACGGGGAGCCGTCGGATCTAGCCTAATCGAACGACCCACATCTCCCCTTACCGCTTCGGCGCCCGTGCGCCACTGACAAGCAGGCCTGCCCGGGGATTTTGAACCAGCGGACCCCCGCGCGCTGGAGTGCGATTTGGGCCGGCTGGACCCTGTGCAGCCCGTTTTCCTGTGGAATCCCGACCCAGTTCCAATTCCCTTCTAATGAATATTTCTAGATCTGAAAAGTAGTGGTTTGGTTTATTTCAAAATAAATTTGGAACCCAACCTAAAATGGCAAGATCTAATTTTTCAATAGTACTTATACATATTCTCTAACATGTAGAGCCATCCACGTGACTAAAATAATATTCGTTAAATTCTGGGATTTAATCTACCAACTTGTATTTGTTGCAATAAATTAGTCCCTTAGTAAGATTTACATAAACAAATGGAATGAATCAAATTTACTCTGATAGGCATTTGAAATACCCATTTGTGGGAATTTGTCTCATGCCAAGTTGAACTATAGTTTGACGGAAGGAAAAATAATAAAAACAACCTATTTCTGTCTTTAAGAAATTCTCCAGGTCAAACCAAAATGGGTATTGACCTTATTCCAACTCCTAGTTATGTGGTCCTTCAATACCTAACAAAACCTAGAATGCCAGCATTTATTGATTAATTAGTGATTTTTGGTGATTTAAGTATCTCTGTATAGTGGTATGTCAATAGAAAAATCACTAAAGGAGTTTGCCAACTCCAAAAAGAGTGAATCCAATACCTACCGACATGTATTCAAAATAACTACCATGTGGCATTGGTTTCCTACCAAAATCTACTGTAGATTAAATCTGGTGAAAAAGACAAAACCCTACATAACTACTTTTGGGAATTTCCTGAGGGCATTCTGTTAAATATTTTGACATGAATCCAACTCTATTTGGATAAGTACATAAAACCCTAATGAACCGTCCAAGAAAATAATTTTTGGAGCTCCAGAACTTTTCTGGTGAATTATCTCCTAAAACTAGAGTTTATTTCACTAGAAAATTAATAACTAAATAAAGAAAAGTGATAAAATCATGAAACCACATTTGTTGGCCTTGTTTTGACAATACCTACCTGAGGGTATCATTTGTGCACATTTGTATCTTACTTAACCAAGCATTAGTCAAAACCCCTTCCGTATGTGGTATTTGACAAATAAATCACAAAGGGAAATTTTCAAAGGCAATTAAAGCATTTCCATATGCTATGATCTCAATCTATCAAAACTACTGAAGTAATGTGTGGTATGTTTGTTTCTGTATGGATTGGTGATTATTTGCCTTGTGTTGAGTGCACCCTTTCTTTGCTTGCATGTGATCCATAACAACGTTAGATGCGATTAAATCGGAGAACAAACGAAGTGGTTATTATTGGTATTATTGGGTATTCTAAGAAGAAGTCCAGGGACATATTGCCATATTGCTGATCACGCAAGCCACCTTCTTGCTCATAATCCTTATCCTACTGTTTTACTTATGCATGTTTTACTTACTGCTTTATGAAAACTGCATTGTTTTACTATATGCTGATCTCTACTTGGTAGTGCCTTAGCTTCTCCAAACCATTACGCTTTTGTACTATTAAGTACAACCCTCTTGATGACACCTATTTAACCCTAGCATGATAGATGGTGTATTACACCATACCCCTTTGGAGACCCCATTTTAGCCGAAGCACAACTAGAGGATGGGAAGACCCCCGAAAAAGTTTTACCAAATATTTTATGATATAACCTTGGTGAGGTGGGACCTCCCAAGAGATGTTGAGAAACAAAAAGGTTTTGTTTTACAAAATGCTGAAGGAAAGCTGGAGGAAAAAGGTTTACAAAAATGCACCCGGTTCTTGTAGTTTTGCTAGGACAATTAATCCGTGCAACCACATTACTCTAGAATGGGACAAGGCTGGATTTAATGATTGTTTATCCTAGTATAAGATGCCTCGCAACGACTACAGAGGATAAAAATCCCTGGAGGGTGGGCCTTTTCTAGCTGAGTCCATGTAAAACATCGACTGGGAGAAGGAATGAAGGGTATGCGGGCCTCCACGTGTTACTATGAGCCCCTCATGGAAAGCGCACACTTGGGAAGTGGAAAAAGCGCTCTAGTTGGCTTATGTACTATATAGGGCGTCCCGGTTTTGAGGGGAAGAGCACTCATAGGGTAGCCACTTATACTAGAGTGGTATTCAGAGAGTCTTGATCGGTTACTCGACCCATGATCGGTGTAGATCAGGGTAGGGTATCCGGATGGTGTGGGGAAAGTGTACAACCTCTGCAGAGTTTAAATCTATTCGAATAGCTGTGTCCACGGTCATGGATGGTTGGGAAGGTTGCTATAGAGCGGTGCTGGTTTTGATTTCAAAAAAAAGAATTCGCAAAAGCAAAGGCTTTGGAAATGTTTTGACCATGGGATGGTCGGAAAGGAGAAAGGTTTTGACCATGGGATGGTTGAAAGGGAAAGAAAGGAGTTTGGTCATGGGACGACCGGAAGAAAGGAACAAATGGGTGACCTAGTCCTATTGTTTTCCAAAACTTTTCAAAAAGGTTTCCAAAATGTTTACAAAGGTTTTCTACAAAGATATGTAGATGCTATATCTACAAGAGAAACTAATTGAGAAAAGAACCTCTCTTGGATCCCTCCTACTACCATAGCCATAATGCATATCCTCCTTGTTATTATTGTCATTTGAAGGTGGTTTGCGAGTATAGTCAAAGTACTCACTGGCATTGTCCCTGGCTATTAACTTGGTCAGATATCAAGAAGAAGCTGATGTTGACGACTATGCGAGCTAGGACGTTCTCCTAGTCAGTTGCCTGTAGGTTAAGGCATGACTTGGGATCTACGCTTTATGAAGTTCCGCTGATGATGATCGATGGAGCCATAGTGGCAAATAAGGTATAACATGTACCGTTTAAATAATGGATGTTTACTTTGATACTTGTTGGTTATGTGCCGCGACTAACTGATCATGGGATCGTGGTGTATGCATAACAGGGATTCTCGAAGGATTAATTCGGGGGCCCCACATAGTGATTTTCCCTTTACTAAGAGGGCTAGGTTTCTTATGTTGCAGAATGGGTGGCCTCTTCCTTGTGCTACCTACAACACTAGAACCTAAAATACGCGGGCTTCTACGAGGGTTGTCCGCTAGTTTCGTCTTCTGCTTCGTATTTGCTATAGATTCCCTTGGCTTATTATGAGCAACGGAGATGCTTGCAATAGTACCACTAGTTGGCACAAGAGCAACTGTACCAATATCATCAACATGAACATCTTTCTTCCTCCGTTCATAAGCACGGATTATCTTTTGTTTCACCTTTTCTCTCTCAGCAATAAGTTGACCTGGAACATCAGCTAACTGAGTTACAAGCTTTGTAACATCAACACTCTAAGAAGGTGTTAAAGAAAGTTCCAATGATCCCAACAAAACATCATCATTCTCTACAACATCATCAATAGATGCGCCATAATTCTCTTGAACTGAAGTTAAAACATCTGAAATATTCACATCAGCTAATGCAGCTACAAAAAGTACCAAAAAATGTTAATTACAACATAATAATGACAAAGCAGTTTAAGCATAGAGAGGTAACAAAGTTAAACGATTCTTAAAAGTACATATACACAAATAATAACTAAAAATTGCACAATCATGAGCAGTTCAAGCATATAAAGTTAAAAAGTTAAAGAATTACCAACAAATAAAGTTCAAGCAATTTCTGAAGTAACTTGTTATTTTGATAATCACAAACTAATGTGGAAACTGCAATTTTCATCTAAACAAACTAACTAACAACAAAGCACAAGTAGGGCCTACAACCCCCATATGGCAATCAATTTCTATCATCACCAGCAATCATGAGCAGTTCAAGCATATAAAGTTAACAAGTTCAAGCATTACTAGCAAACAAAGTCGAAGCAATTTCTCAAGTAACTTGTTATTTTCATAATCACAAACTAATGTGTAAACTACAATTTTCATCTAAACTAACTAAATAATAAGGAAGCACAAGTAGAGCCTACGGCCACCATATGGCCATCAATTTCTAGCATTACCAGCAACCATGAGAAGTTCAAGCATATGAAGCTAACATGTTCAAGCGTTACCAGTAGACAAAGTTCAAGAAAATTCTCAAATAACTAGTTATTTTCATAATCACAAACTAATGTGGAAACTACAATTTACATCTAAACTAACTAACAAACTAACAAGGAAGCACAAACAGGGCCTACGACACCCTAATGGCCATCAATTTCTAAACAAAATTAGCTAATACATGATCATTTTTTTTGCAAAAAAATAAAATTACCTTCAGATACTTCCAGAGGAGGAGATTTCCATGGAGAATCCATGCCGAAAAAAGGAACAGCTAGTACGCTCCATAGACGCGCAGATCAAACATCATGAAAACAAACCCAAACTAAACAAAAACAAAAATAACTAGAAATCAACATGGCCGAACAAATCAAAAAGAAAGGGGAATGCTGGAGGAGGGTACGGGGAGGGGAGAATTTGAAGGAGAACCAGCAATCTCTAGTGAGGAGATGTGCAAAGCAGAACTGCTTCCCTTCTCTAGGCGATTCGCACTGAAGTGGAACTGTTTCCTTTCTTCCGGCAAGCCGCGGTGAATCGGTGTTACTCCTACTCAAATCCCCACATCAGAACTGCTTCCTTTCGCCGGGGGAAGTGCGCGAGAATATCAGGACAATGGGGAGCTGATTTGATTTTGAGTAGGAGCACTGGAGAAAGCGGAGGAAGTGAGCGAGGGCGTGGGGATCGTGGGCAGATTTGATGGAACTGATGTCGGAGGATGAGTTACGGGAGGAGTTACTCCCATCCCCCTGGCAATAATGACGGACTGGCCACGCTACCATAAAAAAGGAGAGGTTGCGTACGAAAAGAAAAACACATGTCGTACATGGTGGGTCGACAATAAAAATGCGACATATATTTTACAAAAGTACATAGTTATAACCAGGCAGTTCAAGCTAAGGCTGTAGGCAGTTAACGAGGAAATTCAACCATTCATCCGAAAAACTTTAAGTCGGTGCTCAGAATAATATTCTAGAACCGGTTGCATAATAGTGCTGGTATATATATAGCTCTGCTATTCAAGAAACAATTCTTGAATAACTATTCAGGAACCCCATCGTAACTTCCCGGGAAAGAGGTGTAAACTTCTGTACGTTGCATATGTTAACTTCTGTTCTAGACCACTGCAGACTTCATTTTTCACGTAAAATGTTGGTTCGTGCGTATTTTTAACTGGCCGCTTGGGATCGTATCATGCGGGGCCGTGTCCGGGTGGGTGTTTCTTTGGCACCTGGTCCGGGTGCGTGCCATAACTCCCGTTCCCGACATTTTCTCTTCCCAACCCGCTCTAACTGCTCGTAGCCACGATTTCTGCCAGCCGCCGTCACCCCGTAGAAATCAGCCACTATCTCTCCTTGCTCCATCATTGCTTCACGCGTGCGGTACCCCTCGCACTCCTCCCCATATTCGTAGGCGCTTCCGGTGCTCGGATTTTCCAGGTGTTTAGGGTTTTGGGCGGAGGCGGAGCAGTTGCCGGCATTTCCTCCACCGACGCCATTAACGGCTTGTGTTTCTCGGTGAAGGGCCGGCGTGCAGCGTATTCTCTTGCTCTTTTCTGGAGTCTAGTTAGTTCACTGAAACCTACTCCATATCTGCTCTATCTTGATTTGGTCTTTGGGTCGCGGCTGCTTTACTGAGATCCCCAAATTCGATAGCTGTATAGGAGGAATCTGCTGCTAGTTATGTGTTAGTTGATTTCTATGGATGATTCTCGTTATCTAGGACAAGGAGGTTTGTTTAATTTGATTACTAAGTTTCTTTCGATTTTGTAGTTAATTTCGTCTGTGTATGATGTTAACTCGTGCTGTTTTTCCATTATTTTGTTTTCTGCTGATGTTAAAATGATGCTAACTACAACCTAACAATATCATGCTAGTTGATGTTAGTTGATTTATGCTAGTTGTATGATTTTAGTTGAACCTAACTTCTGTTATAAGAGGGTGTTAACTCCCCTGTGTTGTCTGAATTTTTCCAGTTATTTAAAGTTAACTTCTAGTATATCATGATGCTATAATAAATTATAGGGTTCATTGTCGTATATTATTATTTTTCCAATTGATATATGTTTTGTGAGTTTAATTTTGTAAAATGAAACACTTGTGATATGTTTTTTCTGTTAGTTTCTTGTTTTTATGAATTATGTGTATTATATCTGAACTTTGTAGCTTTCAACTTTTATAGTTCCTGTTATATTAACTTCTAACTTTCATATTTTAAATTTATACTACTATTGCACATTATATATATTGACTACTTTAATTTAACTTTGATAACTTCTAATTATACCTTCTGTCATATATTTATCTTAACTTCCTATATTTTATGTGTGTTTTTCTGAACTTTCTAGTTTTGATTTTTTATAGTTTAGTGTAACTCCCAACTTTTTTGTATCTTAAATTTTTCATTTTTTGCAGCTAGCTTTCCTCTTTTAACTTATATTTTTAGTGTATCTGAACTTTCTATCTTTTATTTTTAGTTTTATGCAACACAATACAAATTCTATAATAACATCTTAGGCTGATTACTGACAAGTTAACTTCTCAAGCTCATTATGTGAACTTCACATTTGTATTAGTTATCTGCTACAGTGTGTTCTTTTTTATGTTGCATTTTTGTAATGACTTTTGTTAATTGTGTGCGTGTTTTCCTAGGATCCGGTGATGCTTCTGAGAGTTCAAACCCTGTTACGGTTATTAACAAAGCGAAATTAGTTGCCCGTGATGCAAAATTGAGTTTAGCTGCTGGCATTCCTTTACTGCTTAGTCATGTTTCTCTAGTTTCTGAATCTATTTTGGAGACGTGGGATATGGCCAAGGACGATCACCATGTGGTTGATCCTGTCGAAAAACCCGTATCTCCACATGGTATGGTTTTATTCTTTTTTCATTCTTTTTCTTTGTTTAACTTGTAATTTTTTATGTTTAATTTCCTCCTTTTTTACTCGTAATTAACTTCTAGTTTTTATTATGTTGATTTGGCAGTTATATCTATGGCAAATAATCCTAATTTGGAAATTTATCTACTGCTAATGGAGCCTTCTTCTATAATACTTTTGTTAACTCTTTTATCTTATTTTTGTTTATGTGCTGCTACCTAGTTTATTTGTAAAATGAAACACCTATTATATTTTTTCCTATTAGTTATGTGTTTTTAACTGTCCTATTTAAAATTGAGACTACTAGTACACATTGTCTACTTTTTAGTTTAACTCTGATATTCTCTAATTATAACTTCTATCATTCATTTATCTTAACTCCCTAGATTTTTATGTGCATTATATGTGAACTTTACATCTTTGAACTTTTATAATTCAGTGTAACTCCCAACTTTTTTGTATCTTACCTATTTAAATCTTTGCATCTAACTTTCATATTTTTAAATTTAGACTACTAGTGCACCTTGTCTACTTTAGCTTAACTTTGATAAGTTCTAATTATAACTTCTATCATATATTTATCTTAACTTCCTAGATTATGTGCATTATATCTGAAATTTATAGCTTTGTGTTTAGTTTTTGGAACATAATGCCAATTCTGTAATAACATCTTAACTAGTTTTTGAAGGTAACATGCATTCCTATAGTATCTGAATTCATTTTTTATCACTAATGCATTTGTCTTTGTTATACCAGCTGATGAAACTATTAAGCAAACTTTGGATATGTGGAATGCTGATTATGTTGATCCTGAGCCACCTGAAGAAGTTGCTGCTGCATCTGAAACTGTGTCTGCCAGTGCTTTGGGGCCCGATGGTGTAAGAGGGCCACCCTCGTATGATGAGCATACACCTGTTCGTGGAGCTGATGTAGAGGGTTCTGGTGATAGGACAGTTGGACCTATTTTTGATAGCACACCTGGTGTGCAGGAGCAGGATGATGGTTTCGCTGTATGGCAGGACACGTCGTCTTAATCTGTAGATGGTACAGAGGAGGTTACATAAGAACATAATGTGAAAGCGCAACTTGAATTGTATGCCAAGCAACACAGTTCTAGGGTTGCTGCTTATAATGAGAAGGTTAAGATGTACTATAGGAAGTACCCGTCAAAGTCAAAGCACCAAAATGCCGGTTTGCTAGGAATGCAAAATGATGCTCCAGCAGAGCCATGTGCTCCCACAGAATTAGCCCAGAAGAATAGGGTTGATGTTGCTAAGAGGTCGTTGTCTGCTAGGACTCCTACTCGCCATAGTCCTCGTGTTGCTATGATAAGGAATGATAGGATTTCTGCTCAGCAAGCATCGCCTGTGAAAGGTTCATATTCTAAGCATCGCCGTACCATGGATGAAACATATGTGCCAGACGCGGATGACGATTCTAGTGGGGAGGATGCCGCTGCAGCTTATCCCGAAAAGGTTACCATTCATCTTTGCTGCCACTTTTTTTGTTGTGCTAACTTCATGTATCATCAATGTTAACTTTCATTATATTGATATATTTTTTCTATTTTTTTCAATTTTTTTATTAGCCTACAAAGAATAAGAGGGGTAGAGTTGATGTGGACACATCTCCTAAAAATGTTGGTAAGAAGATTAAAGTTGTTGTGACAAGGAAGCCACGTGGTATCTCAAAAAGCTGGAAATGACGACAATGCTCGATATCGCTTCCAACAGACTGTTCGTTGTTCGTTGGGAGAAGTTCTGGAGGCTATGAAGTTGCTGAAGAATGCTCACATAAAAAAAGTCAGAGAAGCAGGTTTCGGATGTGTGTTTGATTTGGTGTTGGAGGGCAATGTGTCGCGTGTTCTCATGTGTTTCCTGCTCAGGAAGATTGACACAATAGCTATGAAAATAGACTGTGGCGCCGGAAGGATCCTATGTGTTAACAGGGAAGCAGTGCATCACATTTTTGGGTTCCCAATGGGAGGTGAAACAGTCCAAGGCCCACAGGGAGTGGCCATGATTCCTCAATGGCGAGTCTTAAGGCAGAGCTTGGTTTTGAGAGTAATGTTGATATTGATACCAAGGATCTTCATAAACTGCTTGTTGAGCTTGTCAAGGATGAATCAAAAGTTGACACAGATGTTAAGGTGTTCTTTGCTATCATTTTCATGAAGCTTGTATGTCCTAGATCTGCCATTCGTCTTGGTAGAGAGGCTGAAATGCTTGTAAACAAGGATTATAATAAGATGGCTTCAAGTGATTTCTGCTAGTTAGTTGTTGATGAGTTGAAGCGAGTAGTGGAGAAATATCAGGATCCCAATATAGCATAGGTTGGTCCCGAAGGGTGTGGTATTGTCCATGTAGTTATGTATTTGGACAGCTGTCATTCAAAAAAGCATTCTATGATGCATATCCAGACCCCTCGTGCTAACTTCTTGCACGAGAAACCATTGAAAGCCATCTATTCTGAAGACATTATCAAGAATGGAAAAAGTGATTTGTCCAAGTACATTTTTTGGGAAGCTTCCAGTCAGTAAACCACCCCATGCTTTTTATGTTGTATATACGATGAGTGAACTCATGTTCTTTATTGTTATTTAATTCCCCTATATGTTCATTCTTACTTTACAGTTAACGACAATTATTTGAAGAATGTTCATTTATTCCACTGTTAACTTCCTTGTTTTATATAGTTAACTTCTTGGTTTTATACAGTTAACTTCCTTTTATTTTCATTGTTTTTTGTTTCAGTTAACTTACTGTAAGTTTTATTCCTGTTTTGAGAATAGAATTCGACGTGCACTACATAAGAAATTTAGGATACATGGCTTTTTATAAGGGTTTTTACTTCGACCATAGTAAAAGTTAGCCTCCTAGTTTTTTGAAAGTTTTAAGTTTGTGTTTTTTATGTATGATTTTTTTTCTTTTCATGGTTGTAACCTCCATCGTTTATGAAAGTTACTTACCATTTTTATGAAAAATTAACTTCCACGTTTTTTTTGTCTAGTCCTAATGTGAATTCTAATTTATTTATTTTGCCTATCCCCTTTTTTATTGATATGCAGTGGAAGGGTCGCAATGACATTGTTTATTCATACTCCATCCGCGTCGAAGATATGTACATCGATGACATTCAGTCCCATGATCCCTTGGTAATATCTCAGCATCCTCATGAGCATATTGAGAGGTCTGAGCATCGTGATGAACCTATTGAGAGATCTCAGCACCCTGGTGACCATATCGAGAGGTCTTAGCCCGAGTTGGTGAGTGAACAGGCTCCAGTGGCTGGTGAGAGGTTTGCTGATGCATCAATGTTTCCTAAAAGTGGAAAGTCTACGTCCTCTACAGCCATAAAAGTTATTGATCAGCTGCTGCAGAAAGTTAGCGATACTGTTAAAGTTGTTCCGACTACAGTTGATCGTCTTGGCAGCATAGCTAGCCTTTTTCCTACTAGGCACGGGCCTACCGAAGAAGTTATGAACGAGGCTTCTGATCTTGAAGTTAGTTTCCTTGGTGACATGGTGTCTGCTGTAAAGTTTTTGCGCAAAGGTTTTGCTAACTTTGGTAGTAAGCAAGATTTGATATGCACACCGTACAAAAGAGAAGCTGATATTATAGAAAGATAGATGAATATGAATGATGATATTCCTGCTCATGGTGGCGTTGACAAATCCACCTTCACTACAGTTATAGGGAAATCAGCTGCTGAGGCTGAGGTATAATGTTTTCCCTCTTTCCCATTCTTTTTGCTTAGAGATTTTTTTCATTGCCTTTTCTGTTTTTATTATTTCAAACACTTGAAAAATGTTCTGTATCTTGTTTGATAACTTCTAAGATTTATGTCATTTAACTTCTAGGATCTTTGTAACTTAACTTCTTTTTTGTAATTTCTGAAAGTACATATTTTTGTATTTTATCCTTTTGTTAATTGTTAACTCCGATTACTGCAAGAAGTTAACTACCAGGGCTATATGATATTTTTAACTTCACTATTGTACTTTTTTTGACTGGCATTGTTTTATTTACTAGACATCTTTTATTTTTTAAACAGATTTGCATCTTGTTTATTTTTCGTGGTTTTGTTAACTCCCAGTTGTTAGTTTTATTTTCATGACATCTTAACTTCTCATGGGAAGAAGCTAGAGTAGCTGAGGAGAATGCTTCGCAAGATATTGAAGAATTCGGTGGAGGACGGGATGGATGCATTTTTGAGGAATCTAGTCCTCTTGTTAACCGTGCACTAGTTCATGTGTCACCACCAAAGGCCTACAGTGATGAATATGATGACGGTTTTGATAATTTTAAAGAGAAAAATGATGATCCCCCTGATGGGTTTTCTCTAGAGGATGTTGATGTCAACAATGCAGATGATTGCCACGTTGCTGATGATGGTGGGTGCTTCTTTTGCCCGTGATATATGTTTGTTGTCACTTCAGAACGTTATTTTATTGTACTAATGTTTTTGTCTTTAGCAGATTCTGAGGCAGATAAATGTGCCCTATCAGCTGAGCCGCCTATTGTGGATAATGAATTGCCTAAAAATGAAGATCAGGCTATTCCAACTTCATTTGGTATTCATGAGTATAATTCAGGGAGAAATGCATTGGTCTTAAGCGAAGAGCAGATTGCCCCAGCTGATGTTGGTATTGTGGGTGGGGATAATTCACCGGACAAGAATGAAGACTCACACAATACGCCAGTTGCACATGGTGCTATGTCCTCTAGTCCTGATCCCATTGTGGATGTTTTTGAACCTGCTGTAGATAACCATATGCAGGAGCAAGCTGGAGATAAGAAGACGCATGAGGAAGAAAAATTCAATGATTCCCAGAGTATAATTTTCTAATGTTCCTATGCCCCTGCCACATACCCTCGTATTTCCCCCCGTTAGTGCTTTTGTGTTTTGTTTGTTTTTACTCCTCACATCTCTATTGTTTTGTATTTATTACCCTGATATCTATTTTTACTTTATTCTAGGTAAGCACTAGGTGGGGGGAGGCGGGTGGTAGTGGGTGAACTTTTTTAATGTTGTAATGTAATAAGACTTCAAAATGATATATGTGTTGTATAGTTTCTTATTTTTTTATGTTTTTGCATATGATGTGTGTCATTTATTTGTTTTTGTCCATGCTGAGTCAGAATCAACTATGCGTTTACTGGCATGTGAACTTCCATTCTTTTTTTCTTTTTTTAACAGCATCCAATGTGTTCTCTACCCCGTCCACTGCTCCAGCTTTGGAGAAGATCAGAGAGGTTTATCATGTAGTATGTAGGCTGAGGAATGACAAGAAGAAAGAGTACTTCTCTTCACATTTCTTTTTTGTTATTTTTGTTTCTGTCCATCACCATATTTGTTTTCCAGTGTGATTTTTCTTGATTTATTTTGATGTCTGTGATATTTTTATTTTTTTAGGGGCATCACACTCTTCAGGAATGACGATTGTGATTGCATAATAGGGCAAATTGCGAGGGCTTTCCAGCCAACTGGGTTTCTTGTCTCATACACAGTATCTTTCGGAACGTATCTGCTTGGAAAAAATACAAGGGATCAAAGAAGTTGATTGTACCATATATTTTTTATGTAAGTTAATTCCTTGTGTTTTTTTGTCTTCACTACAGTTTTTTTGTTTTGTTATGGATGGATCCATAATATTTGTATATTCTATTATTTTTAGATAGTTAACTCTCATAATTTTTTAAGGAAGCTAGTTTATTGGATGTCTTTTAGGTTTATCTGCTCTGTCAATGGAACTTAACTTCCTAATAAAAAATAGTAATTATCTTTTTTCTTCATGCATGGCATTCACGAATGTTAACTTTCAGTTTTTCATTAACTTATCTTCCTAGCCCCTTTTATGATTTTATATTTTTTCTTTACGTGGGCTATGATGGTTTTAATCAGAGGCATATTTTCGATGGAAACCTACATAGCAGGCGTGTGCAGAAACTTTTCAGTGTAGATTCAGAAGATCGTTTGGACCAAAAAGATATTGTAAGTGTGAAGATTTTTGTTTAACATATTGTTTCTCTCTGTATTTTTGTTTTAGGTTCATTTTTCAGTTGTTTCATCATTATATTTGAGTTAACTCTTAATCCTTTTTTATTTCTTTTGTAGATTCTTTTTGCTACTTTCGATTCTCCTGACCCTCCAGTCCCTGGTGTGGTGGGCCACTTTCGTGTTGTTGGTATCAACATGCGCAAAAAGCGTTTTTAGTTCCTTGATTCAGTGTGTGGCGCTGATGATCCAGATGCTCAGAGGGTAGTACACATGATGGTTCAAAACATCATGAAGTTATGGAGGGAAGCTGCCAATTCCAAAGGTGAAAAGTTTGATCCACCAAATATTGATAGCTGGGGGATTGACTACGTCAGAGTGCCAAAACAGTCAAGTCCGTAAGTTTTATTGCAATTTTTATAGTTTTCATGCTAACTTTCTCTTTGCTTTCCATTATATGTCTTGTGTATTTTTAGAATTTTTGCTCTCTGTGATTTTAATTTTTGCATTTTTTAATATTGATCTTCTTCTTTGTTTTTTGATTCAGTCCTTGTGTCAACACCCAGATTTTTAATCCCAGATGCTCGTTATGCCATACCTCGCAATCCCAGGATTACCATTTTTGCGAGACATAACGGATTGGATATCACAGTACATCATCCATTACAAACCATACATAAGGTCTTACACAAATAAGGATCTCATGATCCAGTCTTAATACAACAAGCAGCGGAAATAAAAGATAAGCGTAGCGGTGGGGTCCATCCTCAGGGGCACAGGCAATACTGACGAAGGCAGATAGACCTAGTTATCATAGCCGTCCTGTTGGCCATCATCTTGATAGTCTCCTTCATAGTCTGGCCATGAGAATAGCCAGGGACAAAAGCCATGAGTACTCTTTAAGTACTCGCAAACTACCACTAACAAGTACTATACTTCCAAGATAAAGTGCTAACTCGAAGTATAACTATAAAGTTAAGTTTGAAACCTAAGCTGAGTTCAGAAGCAAAGAAAGATAAAATAAAGTTCGAGAATCACTTAGGTGGGAAGCTAATGTCATAACACAACCCTGTTGTGGTCAAGTCAAGATTCATCATTCATATCTAGTTATTTGGAAAAAACATCTGACGACGAAACAGTATGGCCATTCCAACTGTCCATAACCACGGACGCGGCTATTCGAATAGTTTGACACTCTGCAGAGGTGGTACACTTTCACCACAAGATTTGATACATCTGTCAGGGATAACCCTGAATCATCATACTTAGTATGCAGATAATCAAACATAACCTTCCCTTTACACACCCTAGTATAAGCACCTCTCCTATGAGCATGGCCTCCCAACCATGACCATCAGTCATCTTGGGCACTGCATAGGTGGACAACATTGAGAGGTAGCCTCAACTCAAACCTCTTCGGCGAGGGAACTAATACTAATGCATATAAATTTCCAGCTAAGCCTTACCCAATTCAGGTAGTGTGGTTGTACGGTAATTTTGGAATGGTATCGCATCCGAATCCAACCATCAGTTTAAATAAAAGGGTTAAGGCTCATGCCTCAACATTTTCATCATCATCAACCATTTGTGTTTCTCAACACATGTCAAAACATCTCAATGGAATGACTCATCATTCCAAGGTTTTCATAACTCATTTTCACCAAGTGTTCCCATCCAAACTGACTCAAGTTTTTGATCTACTCTAAACTACTAAGTTAAGAGTGTTCACTAAGGTTGAAAAGATGGGTTCAATCTCATGCCATAGAATGACATCTAAAGGGGTTCTAATTAGGTCAAGTTTTATACTTTTTATGCTACCTTCCAAACAAGTAAAGAACTTTGTGGAACTAAGAGAGTAAAGCTTGTAAATAAGACTTGGGGTATTACTAGTCAAAGGGGTGTGATCAAAGCATGCTTAAGGCATCTTTGCTAAACCATCTAGTTTGGTCCTAACTTGCTAAGCACTAAACTTGCAAGTGTTAGCTTGCACTGTTAATGGTGGCTTGCCTTGGATGGTGCAGTGGTTGAAGTTTTCTTCTTCTTCTTGGTAGAACTCCTCCTCCTGTCACGGTACTCCACCACAGTCATTCTCCCTTGCTTCAATTAGCGGAACTCATCTCTCATTCTGTTGACTAGTCCCTACGGCACGTGGGTGTGGCTGAACTTGACTTTGAATGCTTCCCATGTCATCACTTGACCATGGTTCACATTGCAGATGCTATTCCACCCAGATCTTGCATCTCCTGCCAGATAGTGGGTGGCGAAGAGAACTTTCTCATTTTCATCAACTCTGGCAACTTCTAAGTTGTTTTCCATGGTCTGTAACCAGTCATCAGCATCTAATGGGTTCTCAGATTGATTGATGATTAGGGGATTGGTGTTCTGAAATTTTTTGAGTTTGGATCCCTGGCGATCCTGGTTTCCATGCCCTTGGTTGTTGAGAGCCATCTGGGCGATCTGTTGAAGTGTTGCTAAGTTGGCTTGGCATTGTGCCCGGCTTGCTTCACGGTCTGCTATGAGATTCTGCAAGATCTGCAGCATTGGGTCTTGCGACGAGCCGCTCCCTCCTTGGTTTCCACGAGTCATCTGAAGATTGAGATATAGGGGTAAGAGGGAAATTCTAAGGTTCATGGTTTTGGGTTTTCAAAGCTAAAACTTTGAGTTAGACTCAGGTTTTTCAACTAACTTCACTTTCATTTCATGCAAGCAAGCACATGATACAACAGACACCACAACAATCAAAGGGAAAACAGATGGTTTGAAGAACCATTCTGTAAGCTACGATACAGTGAGACCGATACATCTCATGCTACGGGAGTGATCTAGTGCATCTACTCATCGTCGATGAAGTCGGAGTCCTCATCATCGGTGTAGAAGTCCACGGCATCCTCCTCCAGAAAGTCATCATCGTTGCTGAGGTAAGAATCCATGTCTTCCTGGATGTCTTCACCCTCATCTTCTTCTTCCTTGGCTGCAAGCTGAGCTTCCCACTCCTTGATGGTCTTCTCGAGGTCGGCCACCTTCTTGTGAAGACGGGAGATGGTGCGATCCTTCTTGGCACGTTGACGGCGAAGAGACTGGCGGTCTTGGACAAGCAGTGCAAAAGTCTGGGCCTTCTGGTCGGTAATGGCACGGTTCTAGTTGGCTAACTCCTTGGCAATGTCCAGTTCCTACTGTCTGTCGTGAAGCAAGAAGTCAAGGTTCTCCACTTGACGCCTCAACTTGGGGTGACCCGACATCTCCATTGGCATTCCCATGAAGTCACGTCTTGCATAGTGGGCAAAACGGGTTCCTTGGACCTTGTTGACACTGAGGGCACATAGACGTGCGAGAGCTTCATGCATGGTCCTGGCTAAGCCATCTAGCCAGTTGTTCTCTCTCACGGAGAACTGAATTCTCCCAGAAGTTGGTGCTTCGATGCTTCCTCCAAGATCCGCGGTGACTAGCCACTGTAAGTCTCCTCCTGGGGGTCCTAGAAGTTGAGCTCCAAGAAACTCCGGGTGCGGGCGTCCCAGTAACTCTGACAGTGAATCCAGATCCCTCTCGAAGATCAGTTGACCTCCGTTTCCCAACTGGTAAAACTTGCTGAACTGAGTCTCCATCTACAAGAATTGAGGATGAGGAAGTTAGTGAAGTGATGAAGTGTGTCAAATTTTAAGTAGTAGTGTAAGAATTTTGATTACCCTGACTTTTTGAGAAAGAATCCACAAGGGTAAGAGAGGAGATAGTTTTTTTTTATAAATACTCACTTTGGTTTTGAAACTAAGTTTTTGTTTGACGTCCATTCTAACTAGGGTCTCCTATGGTCAGGATGGCTCTGATACCAACTTGTCAACACCCGGATTTTTAATCCCAGATGCCCGTTATGCCATACCTCACAATCCCAGGATTACCATTTTTCGAGACATAACAGATTGGATATCACAGTACATCATCCATTACAAACCATACATAAGGTCTTACACAAATAAGGATCTCATGATCCAGTCTTAATACAACAAGCAGCGGAAATAAAAGATAAGCGTAGCGGTGGGGTCCATCTTCAGGGGCACATGCAATGCTGACGAAGGCAGATAGTCCTAGTTATCATAGCCGTCCTGTTGGCCATCATCTTGATAGTCTCCTTCAGAGTCTGGCCATGATAATAGCCAGGGACAAAAGCCATGATTACTCTTTAAGTACTCGCAAACTACCACTAACAAGTACTATACTTCCAAGATAAAGTGCTAACTCGAAGTATAACTATAAAGTTAAGTTTGAAACCTAAGGTGAGTTCAGAAGCAAAGAAAGATAAAATAAAGTTCTAGAATCACTTAGGTGGGAAGCTAATGTCATAAACACAACCCTGTTGTGGTCAAGTCAAGATTCATCATTCATATCAAGTTATTTGGAAAAAACATCTGACAACGAAACAGTATGGCCATTCCAACTGTCCATAACCGCGGACGCGGCTATTCGAATAGTTTGACACTCTGTAGAGGTGGTACACTTTCACCACAAGATTCGATACATCTGTCAGGGATAACCCTGAATCATCATACTTAGTATGCAGATAATCAAACATAACCTTCCCTTTACACACCCTAGTATAAGCACTTCTCCTATGAGCATGGCCTCCCAACCATGACCATCAGTCATCTTGGGCACTACATAGGTGGACAACATTGAGAGGTAGCCTCAGCACAAACCTCTCCCGCCAGGGAACTAATTCTAATGCATATAAATTTCCAGCTAAGCCTTACCCAATTCAGGTAGTGTGGTTGTACGGTAATTTTGGAATGGTATCGCATCTGAATCCAACCATCAGTTTTATAAAATGGTTAAGACTCATGCCTCAACATTTTCATCATCATCAACCATTTGTGTTTCTCAACACATGTCAAAACATCTCAATGGAATGACTCATCATTCCAAGGTTTTCATAACTCATTTTCACCAAGTGTTCCCATCTAAAGTGACTCAAGTTTTTGATCTACTCTAAACTACTAAGTTAAGAGTGTTCACTAAGGTGGAAAAGATGGGTTCAATCTCATGCCATAGAATGACATCTAAAGGGGTTCTAATTAGGTCAAGTTTTATACTTTTTATGCTACCTTCCAAACAAGTAAAGAACTTTGTGGAACTAAGAGAGTAAAGCTTGTAAATAAGACTTGGGGTATTACTAGTCAAAGGGGTGTGATCAAAGCATGCTTAAGGCATCTTTGCTAAACCATCTAGTTTGGTCCTAACTTGCTAAGAAATAAACTTACAAGTGTTAGCTTGCACTGTTAATGGTGGCTTGCCTTGGTTGGTGCAGTGGTTGAAGTTTTCTTCTTCTTCTTGGTAGACCTCCTCCTCCTCGAAAGCTTGGTCGGTACTATCGTCTATAAATACATACAGAGCACACAATCACCAAACAATACTTAACTAGGCTAAGTAGCATTCTAAGACACACATTTGATGATCTATTATCATCACAAGCATCACAAGTTTAATTCAATGGTTTCATCCTTTATATTTTAGAAAAGTAATTTCTACTCATTGAAAAATTAACTAAGATTTAATATTCACCACTGAAAATATGGGATCATGTTGACACATGTCATCACCACATATCCTAACATGTGGGAATGAGAATTAAAGGATGGATCAATATTACTTTGGTTTAAGTTCATTATTTAATGATTTAAAGTGACTAGAAATGCCTATATAGCATTATTTTGGTACTAGTCCAAAGTCACTGCATGTAAACCTTAATATTATTACATAGTTAGATAGATATGATGAAATGTGATTTTTGAGAGTTGGAATCAACTCAAAAGCTAACTTGGTTGATTTTATAAAAATGTTGCAAGTTGCAAATACTTCTGTTTTGTTATTTTTATTAATAGAGATCTATAACCCTAATTGAATTAAATCCAACGGGCTTGGATAGATCATCTTCCTATCTTTCAGGAAAAATTAGTTTCATGCAATTTGGATTTGTGAAACTCACAGAATTGAATTTTAAACTAGTGGACAGAAACTAGATTTAACTAAAAAGAAAAATCCAGATTTGAACGGGTGGGCTAGCGCGGGAAAGAACTTGGGCCGGCCCAGTGGCGCTCCGCGGCGCGAGGCTCAGCTGACAGGGGGGTCCCTCTTGTTAGTGGGTCTTAACACGCGAAACGGTACGCGCGCTGTGGGCCTTAGGATTAGAAGGGGAATCTACGGCTGAGGGTCGTCGTCGACGACGAACAGGTCGCCGACGAGCTCGAACCCTAGCGGCTCGGTGGGGGTCTGCAGGGGACGTACCAGGGCTCCAGCGACAACGGCAAGGTGAGCAAACGAACTGGAAGATGACGGCGAGGCAAGGCGCGGTTGCGGCAGAGCTTGGGGTGCCCTAAATCGCAGGCGCCCTTCTCCTCCAGAGGCGGCTGCTCCGGCTCCAATTCCGGCGAGCTGCTGCTCCCCTTGCTCCGGCTAGATGTGGGTGAGGTTCATTGAAGTGAGGGGAGTGGAGTGGTGTGGAGAGAAGAGGCTGGGGAGACATCCTTTTATAGGCCCGACGGTGAGACCGAAGGGTATGGGCGGGCGACTCCGGCGACATGGCTACGGGCGGCTAGCGGCATGGCTGAGGATGGCGATCGACAGGCGGTCCCCTGGCGGTGCTCTAGGAAGTGAATGCGGCCGTAGGGGCGGTGGTATGCGGTCTAGGCGAGGTGGCGTTCTGAGCGGCAGAGGCGGCGGTGTCCACGACGAGCGGTGGCTGTGAGGCGTTGGGCGGCCAGCGGGGGTGTCTGGGTGTTCCCCAGGTCGTGGCGGAGCGGTGGGCGCGGGCTGTGGCCAAGGGGCGGTCTATGCGAGCGGGGACAGAGCGTGCTCTGGGGGCGGCGTCGGCATGGTCGACCAGCTCCGGGCGCGGCAGTTTATGGCCGTTCCTGTCTCTGGCTCTGGCCTGGGGCTGGTTGGACGGTGGTAGTGGACCACTGGCGACTTGCTAGACATGGCGAGAGAGGCTAGAGAGGTCTGCTGCTGCGAGTGCATGGTCTGCCGACGAGAGGTGGCTCGGCATGGCAATGCAGTGGAGCTAGGACGTAGGGGATGTTCTGGTGTGGGTCTAGTTGGGCTTGAGGGAGACAAAGATGATCAAAGCACATTAATTTGCTAGACAAGATCAACCCAAAATAGTAATAGTTAGGCCACTTTGATCTTGCCCACAAAGTGTTTGATGAAATGGCCGAAAGAGAAAAACTTCTGAATTTTGAGTTCAAAATTTTTGAGTGATCTCCACTGGTGCTAGGTAGTCTCTGGTTGCAAGGGTTTTGAAAGTGGAGCTCAAATAGGTGGTTTTTGGAATAGGGGTGATCTATGCATATGCATTGGATTCAATTTTCAAATGCCATTTAAAATAAGTAAAAGAATGTTTTTGAAGGAAATATGCCCTCAGAGGCAATAATAAAGTTGTTATTATGTATTCCTTGTATATGATAGATGTTTATTTTGCATGCTATAATTGTATTGATAGGAAACTTCAATACATGTGTGTTTAATAAACAAAAGGGGTTCCTAGTTATGCCTCTCTTATAGACTAGCTTGTTGATTAACAAGATGATCAAAGTTTCCTGATCATGGACATTGGATGTTGTTAATAACAAGGTCACAGCATTTGTGAAATGATGTGATGAACATTCATCCGAAGTATAGTATTACGATCAAGTCATTATGTTTATATTGCTATAACATTATACAAAGTAGTCTTAGTCCTTAGACCATGAGATCATGTTAATTGCTAACACCGGAAGAGTATCTTGATAACATCAAACGTCACACCGTAACAGGGTGACTATAAAGGTGGGTTCAGTGCTATGAAGGTGTTATGTTGAGGCTCATGGATCAAGAGTGGAATTTGTCAATCCTGATGACGGATAGATATACTTTGGGCCCTCTCGGTGATATCACATTAAGATAGCTTGCAAGAAAGTGATGTGATCACTAGAATGTTATATCACGGGAACGAGAAAAGAGTGCATGTCGGTAATGAGATCAAACTAGGTATTTGGATACCGATGATCGAATCTCGGACATGTATTATATCATGAGACAAAGGGATTAAATTGCTGACGTTAAAGGTTCTCACGATCACAGAAGTCATCGTTGAATATGCAAGAGTCAGTATGGATCTCCAGGTCCCGCTTCTGATTATTGATCTGGGAGGAGTCTCAATCATGTCTGTATTATTCGCGAACCATAGGGTGACACACTTAAGGGTTGCCGGACACCAGCACATATGTTCCAGACAAAAGGTTTGCAAAGCGCAGGAAATGTTTCGATAGAAACAGGAATTGTTTCGATAGAAACCGGAATTGTTTCGGGTGAAATTGCAGAAAGTGGTTCTGCATGTGATATTGAAATGTTGCAAGGGGTTTTATGTGAATGTTTGTTAATTAAAGTAATTAACAAAATTCTGAATAAAATAAATAAAAGAGTTTTATTAATTGAGAGTTGCATTTAATTTGGTGGAAATTAAATACATGTGAGTGGGATTTTGGGTGGAGGCCATGTTTATGTGAGTGGAGGTTCACCACATGAATGAAGGAGGGGAGGAGTCCCCCCCCTCATGCGCCGGCTATGGGAGGGGAGGGGTCTCCCTCCCTCCTATATAAAGCCCCCCTCTCCCCTCTCACAAATGACACCTCCTCGTGAAGGATCTCTCTCCCCCTCTAGATATTCCCCCATGGTCTCGGATTAGCGAGATACATGTTCCCGGTGGCCTTGCGTTTGGAAGGAGTTGCTGCTTCCGCTGATTCGCTGGAGCGAGGAGGTGAAGGTTGTCCGGTGGCTTGAACGTGTGTGCGAGGACGGATGCGCTGCTGATTTGCGGCGCTCGGACTTCCACACGATCTTGAGATCGGCAAGCGTACGAATACATCAACCACGAGTTCCTACTCGTTAACAAAACTCGTTGTCTTCGAGGGTAAGTTCTCCATGGATGTATGTCCACCCGTTGCTCTGTATCTAGTAGATAGATCTTGGTGTATGGTTCCCATCGTAGGAAATTTTTTGTTTTCTATGCTACGGACCCAACCGTTTTTAGCAGATCAAAAGGTGGCCTTGGTACCTCATTATGTGTACTAACAAGGGGTGCAAAGATCATGAATTGTTTCTGTTAAGAAATGAGTGCTAGGAACACTCAAAGTAGTGTAGTGGATTAAAATGGCCAAAATGACCATTCCTCCTTTTTAATTCTTTTTGATTTTATTTTCTTTAGGAAAAGTTTAGCAATGATGTAGATGAGGTTTAAATTAGTTAAGAAACATTTTAGAAGCAAAGGATCACACAATTATGGCAATTCAAAACAACTCCTATTTTAAATGCACACATATATGAATGATTTCATTTTAAATTTGTAAAAGTTTTTGTTAACCCCAAATTTGATGATTTAGATATTGATAAGCTTGGATTGAAGTTTTGGGATGTTACAAACCTTCCCCCCTGAAACAAAATCTCGTCCCGAGATTTACAAAGAAAACTAGGAACTAAAGAGATCTGGGAACGCTGTCCTAATGTAATCTTCGCGCTCCTAAGTAGCTTCCTCCTTGGTATGGTTGCTCCACAGAATCTTGAGAAACTTGATACTCCTGGTCCTGGTGGTTCTGTAGACTTGATACATGTTCCCGGTGGCCTTGCGTCTGGAAGGAGTTGCTGCTTCCGCTGATTCACTGGAGCGAGGAGGTGGAGGTTGTCCGGTGGCTTGAACGTGTGTGCGAGGACGGATGCGCTGGTGATTTGCGGCGCTCGGACTTCCACACGATCTTGAGATCGGCAAGCGTACGACTACATCAACCACGAGGTCCTACTCGTTAAAAAAACTCGTTGTCTTCGAGGGTAAGTTCTCCATGGATGTATGTCCACCCGTTGCTCTGTATCTAGTAGATAGATCTTGGCGTATAGTTCCCATCGTAGGAAATATTTTGTTTTCTATGCTGCGGACCCAACAGTGGTATCAGAGCCTGATCTATGCGTAGGTGCTTTGCACGGGTAGTACACATATGTTTATATGTGGGTGATGATGATCATGTTATTGCATCTTCTATGTACTTTGGATATTGGTGGCATAGTGGGATGAAGCGGCCCGGACCAACCTTACATGTCATCGTACATGAGATCGGTTCCACGACTGACATGCAACTAGTTTTGCATAAGTGGCTAGCGGGTGTCTGTCTCTCCTACTATAGTCAATATCTGATTTACAACGAGTTGCTAATAACTTGGTTATCCTCGTTGTGGTTCATGTTCGTAGGTTAGACCGGTTCTATCTCCGAAAGCCCTAAGCCACGTAAAACTTGCAATTGATAAATTAGAGGCGTCTAGTTTAGATCGTTGCTGGGCTAGTGTCTTGATATGATATTGTTGGAAGTAGATGTATGATAGATACTCTTACAACTCACTTAACGTGTAAGTTCCATAGACCTTGGCCTTACACATAAAGGAATGATAGAGATCATACCACGATGCAAATGATAGAGATCAAATGCATGGACCATATCACCTCACTTCACACATTAGATGTTAGCATCTTATATTGCTAATTTGGCGTTTTTGGTAGCATTATAAGATGATCCCTCATTTAGATATCAAGATAAAATGTGTTCTTCCTTAAGTATGCACCGTTTTGTGGATCGTGTTTTGAGGCATCACGTGATGATCGGGTGTTCTCGACTCTACGCTTTCATACAATGGGTGTAAGACAGTTTTACACATGCGAATTCTAAGGTTCTTACTTGGCGAGCCTAGCATGTACAGACATGGCCTCGGAACACGGACCGAAAGGTTAAGCATGAGTCATATAGTTGATATGATGCCCATATAGATGCTCGCCTTTGAATCTACACCGACTCATGTGATGATCGGACTTGGTGTAGTGGATTTGGTTCATGTAATCACCAAAAGGACACGAGGGATGTCGTTTTTGAGTGGGAGTTCATTAGTAATTTGGATTAGTTGAACTCAATCTATCATAAACTTAGTCTAAATATATTTTACAAATTCTGTTGTAGATGGCACCACCTACTTTTAATTTCAATGTGTTCATGGAGAAAGAGAAGCTAGCTGCGAATGGTAGCATCTTCACCAATTGGGCTATGAATTTGAGGATTCTCCTCACTGCTGCACAAAAGCAATATATGCTAGAGGCACCGCTAGGCCCCCCACCAGCTCCTGATGCCCCTGACAAGGAAAAGAACGTCTATATAACTCGTCAGGAGGACCACAACTTAGTTCATTGCGGCATACTGTATGGGCTAGAGCCAGAACTTCAAAAACGTTTCGAAAATGGCAATGCCTTTGATACCATGGGAGAATTGAAAATGATTTTTGATACCCATGCTGCCGTAGAGAGTTATAATGCTTCTGAAAAGTTCTTTAGCTACATGATGGAAGAGAACAGCTCCGTTAGTGAGCACGTACTCAAAATGTCTGGGTACGCCGATAAGCTTGTGTCCTTGGGAATAACGATTCCCAATGACTTAGGCATACATCTTGTTCTCCAATCTCTGCCACCTAGCTACAAGAGCTTCGTGATGAACTATAATATGCAGGGCATGAAGAAGTCTCTTCCCGAGCTTCTGTCAATGCTTAAGACTGTAGAAGTGGAGATTAGGAAAGAACATCAAGTGTTGATGATCAATAAGACCACCGGTTTCAAGAAGGACAAGAAAGGCAAGCAGAAGGGAAAGAAGGGCGGCAAATCTGTTGCCGTGCCTGAAAAGAAACCCCGAGATGGCCCTAATTCTGACACCGAGTGCTACTATTGCAAGGGGACTGGCCATTGGAAGCGGAACTGCCCCAAGTATTTGGCGGACAAGGCCGGCAAGGCAAACAAAGGTATATGCGATATACATGTTATTGATGTGTACTTGACTAGTACTCGCAGTAGCACCTGAGTATTTGATACGGGATCGGTTGCTAATATATGTAACTCGGTTCAGGGGTTGCGGAACAAGCGACAACTAGCAAGGGATGAGGTCACAATGCGGGTCGGCAATGGATCAAGAGTTGATGTGATCGCCGTCGGAACGCTGCCTCTCCATATGCCGTCGGGATTAGTTATAAACCTGAATAATTGTTATTTGGTGCCTGCACTAAGCATGAACATTGTATCCGGATCATGTTTCATGCAAAGTGGTTATTCGTTTAAGTCTGAAAACAATGGTTGTTCGATTTATATGAATAATATGTTTTATGGTCATGCACCTGTGTTGAATGGTTTATTTCTATTGGATCTCGATAGTAGTATTACGCATATTCATAATGTTGATGCTAAAAGGATTAAACTTGATAATGATATATCTGCATATATGTGGCACTGCCGTCTAGGTCATATTGGCGTTAAACGCATGAAGAAACTCCATTCTGATGGACTTCTGGAATCACTTGATTTTGAATCATTTGATACATGTGAGCCATGCCTTATGGGCAAGATGACTAGAACGCCGTTTTCCGGTTCAATGGAACGGGCGACAGATTTATTGGAAATCATACATACTGATGTGTGTGGACCAATGAGTGTGTCGGAGCGAGGTGGATAACGCTATTTTGTTACTTTCACGGATGATTTGAGTAGATACGGGTATATCTATTTGATGAAACATAAGTCTGAAACCTTTGAAAAGTTCAAAGAATTTCAGAATGAAGTGGAAAATCATCGTAACAGAAAGATCAAATTTCTGCGGTCCGACCGTGGAGGAGAGTATCTTACTTACGAGTTTAGCACACATATGAAAGACTGTGGAATAGTTTCACAACTCACGCCTGCCGGAACACCACAACGTAATGGTGTGTCAGAACGTCGTAATCGTACTTTATTGGATATGGTTCGATCTATGATGTCTCTGACTGACTTGCCACTGTCATTTTGGGGTTATGCACCGGAAACCGCTGCATTCACTTTAAATAGGGCACCATCTAAATCCGTTGAAAAGACACCGTATGAATTATGGTTTGGAAACAAACCTAAGCTGTCATTTCTTAAAGTTTGGGGATGCGATGTTTATGTGAAGAAACTTCAACTGGATAAACTCGAACCCAAAGCGGAAAAATGCGTCTTCATAGGATACCCTAAGGAAACGATTGGGTATACCTTCTATCACAGATCCGAGGGCAAGGTCTTTGTTGCCAAGAATGGATCCTTTCTTGAGAAGGAGTTTCTCGCGAAAGGTGTGAGTAGTCGGAAGGTAGAACTCGAAGAGGTTATTGAACCTTCTCTTCATGAAATGGCGAGTAGCGCAGCACCGGAAGTTGTTTCGGAGTTGACTTCACCTAATGAAGAGAGAGCTAATGATACTGATCATGAAACTCCGAAAGAGGACACTACCGAACCTCGCAGGTCAAGCAGGACACGTGCAGCTCCTGAACTGTACGGCAATCCTGTTATGAATTTCATGATTGATGAAATAGATGACCCTGCGATGTATGAAGAAGCGATGATGAGCCCTGATTCCAACAAATGGCTAGAAGCCATGAAATCCGAGATGGAATCCATGTACGAAAACCAGGTTTGGACCTTGGTGGACTTACCTCACGATCGAAAGGCCGTTGAGAATAAATGGATTTTCAAAAGAAAAACTGATGCTGATGGTAATGTAACCATCTATAAGGCTCAACTTGTCACAAAAGGGTTTCGACAAATTCAAGGAGTTGACTACGATGAGACATTCTCTCCCGTAGCGATGCTTAAGTCGGTTAGGATTATGTTAGCAATTGCTGCATACTTCGATTATGAAATATGGGAGATGGATGTCAAAACTACGTTCCTCAATGGTAATATTGAAGAAGAGTTGTATATGATACAACCTAAGGGTTTTGTCCATCCTAAGGATGCTGATAAGGTGTGCAAACTTCAGCGATCCATCTATGGACTGAAGCAAGCATCCCGGAGTTGGAATCTCCGCTTTGATGAGGTGATCAAAGAGTTTGGATTTGTCCAAACTTATGGAGAGGCTTGTATTTACAAGAAAGTGAGTGGGAGCAATGTGGCATTTCTGATATTATATGTGGATGACATATTATTGATTGGAAATGTTATAGATCTTTTAAACAGTGTTAAAAGTTATCTAAACAGCAAATTTTCGATGAAGGACCTTGGTGAAGCTTCATATATATTAGGCATTAAAATCTATAGAGATAGATCAAGACGCCTAATTGGGCTATCGCAGAGTACATACCTTGATAAGATATTAAAGAAGTTTAATATGGACGGAAGTAAGAAGGGGTACTTACCTATGTTGCAAGGCAAGACATTGAGTAAGACTCAAAGTCCGGCTACGGCAGAAGAAAGAGAGATAATGGATAAGATCCCCTATGCCTCAGCCATAGGCTCTATAATGTATGCCATGCTATGTACAAGACCGGATGTGGCACATGATATTAGTTTGACTAGTAGGTACCAATCTGATCTAGGTTCGAAACACTGGATAGCAGTCAAGAGTATCCTTAAGTACTTGAGAAGAACTAAGGATATGTTTCTTGTATACGGAGGTGAAGAAGGGCTAGTCGCTAAGTGTTATGTCGATGCTAGCTTTGACACTGATCCGGATGACTCTAAGTCTCAATCCGGATACATATTTCTCTTGAACGGAGCAGCAGTTGGTTGGAGGAGCTCCAAACAACCTGTGGTGGCTGGATCAACGACGGAGGCGGAATATGTTGCTGCTTCAGAAGCGGCACAGGAAGCGGTTTGGATGAAGGAGTTCATAACTGAACTAGGTGTGGTTCCTAGTGCGTTGGACCCAATGGTGATCTATTGTGACAACAATGGAGCCATAGCCAACGCCAAGGAACCAAGGTCTCACAAGAATTCCAAGCATATTAAGCGCCGGTTTCACTCCATCCGCGAGCATGTCAAGGATGGAGATATAAAGATTTGTAAAGTGCACACGGACCTGAATGTAGCAGATCCATTGACTAAAGTACTCCCTAGGGAAAAACATGATCAACACCAGAACTCATGGGTGTTAGATTTATCACTATGTGAACTAGATTATTGTCTCTAGTGCAAGTGGGAGACTGAAGGAAATATGCCCTGAGAGGCAATAATAAAGTTGTTATTATGTATTCCTTGTATATGATAGATGTTTATTTTGCATGCTATAATTGTATTGATAGGAAACTTCAATACATGTGTGTTTAACAAACAAAAGGGGTTCCTAGTTATGCCTCTCTTATAGACTAGCTTGTTGATTAACAAGATGATCAAAGTTTCCTGATCATGGACATTGGATGTTGTTAATAACAAGGTCACAGCATTTGTGAAATGATGTGATGAACATTCATCCGAAGTATAGCATTACGATCAAGTCATTATGTTTATATTGCTATAACATTATACAAAGTAGTCTTAGTCCTTAGACCATGAGATCATGTTAATTGCTAACACCGGAAGAGTATCTTGATAACATCAAACGTCACACCGTAACAGGGTGACTATAAAGGTGGGTTCAGTGCTATGAAGGTGTTATGTTGAGGCTCATGGATCAAGAGTGGAATTTGTCAATCCCGATGACGGATAGATATACTTTGGGCCCTCTCGATGATATCACATTAAGATAGCTTGCAAGAAAGTGATGTGATCACTAGAATGTTATATCACGGGAACGAGAAAAGAGTGCATGTCGGTAATGAGATCAAACTAGGTATTTGGATACCGATGATCGAATCTCGGACATGTATTATATCATGAGACAAAGGGATTAAATTGCTGACGTTAAAGGTTCTCACGATCACAGAAGTCATCGTTGAATATGCAAGAGTCAGTATGGATCTACAGGTCCCGCTTCTGATTATTGATCTGGGAGGAGTCTCAATCATGTCTGTATTATTCGCGAACCATAGGGTGACACACTTAAGGGTTGCCGGACACCAGCACATATGTTCCAGACAAAAGGTTTGCAAAGCGCAGGAAATGTTTCGATAGAAACAGGAATTGTTTCGATAGAAACCGGAATTGTTTCGGGTGAAATTGCAGAAAGTGGTTCTGCATGTGATATTGAAATGTTGCAAGGGGTTTTATGTGAATGTTTGTTAATTAAAGTAATTAACAAAATTCTGAATAAAATAAATAAAAGAGTTTTATTAATTGAGAGTTGCATTTAATTTGGTGGAAATTAAATACATGTGAGTGGGATTTTGGGTGGAGGCCATGTTTATGTGAGTGGAGGTTCACCACATGAATGAAGGAGGGGAGGAGTCCCCCCCCTCATGCGCTGGCTATGGGAGGGGAGGGGTCTCCCTCCCGCCTATATAAAGCCCCCCTCTCCCCTCTCACAAATGACACCTCCTCGTGAAGGATCTCTCTCCCCCTCTAGATATTCCCCCATGGTCTCGGATTAGTGAGATACATGTTCCCGGTGGCCTTGCGTTTGGAAGGAGTTGCTGCTTCCGCTGATTCGCTGGAGCGAGGAGGTGAAGGTTGTCCGGTGGCTTGAACGTGTGTGCGAGGACGGATGCGCTGCTGATTTGCGGCGCTCGGACTTCCACACGATCTTGAGATCGGCAAGCGTACGAATACATCAACCACGAGTTCCTACTCGTTAACAAAACTCGTTGTCTTCGAGGGTAAGTTCTCCATGGATGTATGTCCACCCGTTGCTCTGTATCTAGTAGATAGATCTTGGTGTATGGTTCCCATCGTAGGAAATTTTTTGTTTTCTATGCTGCGGACCCAACCGTTTTTAGCAGATCAAAAGGTGGCCTTGGTACCTCATTATGTGTACTAACAAGGGGTGCAAAGATCATGAATTGTTTCTGTTAAGAAATGAGTGCTAGGAACACTCAAAGTAGTGTAGTGGATTAAAATGGCCAAAATGACCATTCCTCCTTTTTAATTCTTTTTGATTTTATTTTCTTTAGGAAAAGTTTAGCAATGATGTAGATGAGGTTTAAATTAGTTAAGAAACATTTTAGAAGCAAAGGATCACACAATTATGGCAATTCAAAACAACTCCTATTTTAAATGCACACATATATGAATGATTTCATTTTAAATTTGTAAAAGTTTTTGTTAACCCCAAATTTGATGATTTAGATATTGATAAGCTTGGATTGAAGTTTTGGGATGTTACAAACCTTCCCCCCTGAAACAAAATCTCGTCCCGAGATTTACAAAGAAAACTAGGAACTAAAGAGATCTGGGAACGCTGTCCTAATGTAATCTTCACGCTCCTAAGTAGCTTCCTCCTTGGTATGGTTGCTCCACAGAATCTTGAGAAACTTGATACTCCTGGTCCTGGTGGTTCTGTAGGCTTGTTCTAAGGTACGAATGGGCACTTCCCGATAGGTCAGGTCATTGTTGATTTCTACAGCTCTCTGATCGATGTTCTTGAAAACTTCAGTCTTCTCCGGCACTTCCAGACATTTGCGAAGTAACGAGATATGGAACACATTGTGGATGGCTGACATCTCTTCAGGCAGTTCTAGCTGATACGATACTTCTCCTCGACGGTTCAGAATCTTGAAAGGTCCGATATATCTGGGGGCTAACTTTCCCTTCAGACTAAAGCGTTGAGTTCCTTTCAATGGTGAAACCTTGAGATATACAAAATCTCCGACATTGAAAGTCAGGTCTCTCCTTCGCTTGTCAGCATAACTCTTATGTCTAGATTGGGCGGTCTTGAGGTGCTCACGGACTTTGTGAACTTTCTCTTCCGCTTCTCGGAGAACATCGGGTCCGAAGATCTGACTCTCTCCTACTTGTGACCAATTCAAAGGGGTACGGCACTTTCTTCCATATAGGAATTAAAATGGTGCCATCTGCAAACTAGCTTGATAACTGTTGTTATATGAGAATTCTACAAAAGGCAGGTAGTCTTCCCATTTTGATCCATATTCCAACACACAAGCTCTAAGCATATCCTCTAGGATCTGGTTGACTTTCGCAGTCTGTCCATCTGTTTGTGGGTGATATGCTAGTTCCTAATCCTTCTTGGACTTTCTGCCAAAATCTCGAGGTAAACCGAGTTCCTCGATTTGGTACTAGGGTCTTGGGGGTTCCATGCAGACTAACAATCCTAGCAATGTACAGCTCTGCTAACTTTGCACTCTAGTAAGTTGTCTTGACAGGTATAAAGTGGGCTACCTTGGTCAGTCTATCAACTATGACCCAGATTGAGTCATTTCCCCTACTAGACGTAGGCAAACCGGTGATAAAGTCCATTCCGACGGAATCCCATTTCCATTCCGGAATCTGCAATGGTTGCAACAGTCCGACAGGTCTCTGATGCTCTGCCTTGACTCTTTGACAGATGTCACATTTGGCGATGTAGCTTCCGATCTCTCTCTTCATCTTGTGCCACCAAAATTGTTCTTTCAAATCCTGATACATCTTTGTTCCTCCGGGGTGGACAGAATAAAGAGTATCATGAGCTTCCTTCATGATAACTTCCTTCAGCTCCGTATCTGCTGGAACATAGATACGTCCTTTGTACCACAGTACTCCTTCTTTGTCTTTAGTGAATCTAGGTACCTTTCCCGTACCAATACGACGTTTGATTCCGTCGATACTTTCATTTCCCTTCTAGGATTCCTTGATGTGGCTAATCAAAGTGGGTTGAAGTTCAATGCTAGCTAGGAATCCTTTGCTAACTAATTCAGTCCTAAACTGCTCCAACTCTTCATACAAACTTGGTTGCTTCTCCTTGATCATGGTGTTAAGCCTACACGGCAATCTGCTAAGAGCATCCGCTACCACATTGGCTTTGCCGGGGTGATAGTGAATGTCAAGGTCGTAATCCTTGATTAACTCGATCCATCTCCTTTGCCTCATATTCAGCTCCTTCTGAGTGAAGATGTATTTTAAGCTCTTGTGATCTGAGTAAATCTCACAGCGATTACCCATCAGATAATGACGCCATGTCTTCAATGCTAGAACCGTAGCTGCTAGCTCAAGATCATGGGTCGGATAATTCTGCTCTTGCTGCTTCAGTTGTCCAGACAGATACGCGATGACTTTGCGTTCTTGCATCAATACACATCCTAGACCAATCTTGGATGCGTCACAATACACATCAAAAGGCTTCTTGATGTCTGGCATGACCAATATTGGGGCGGATATCAATCTCTTCTTCAGCTCCTAGAAACTAGCTTCACACTTGTCGGTCCATTGAAACTTCTTGTCCTTCTTCAACAATTGGGTCATTGGTCAGGCTATGCTCGAGAATCCTTCTACGAACTTGCGGTAATATCCCGCTAATCCGAGAAATGCACGAACTTGGGTTTGAGTGGTTGGGGCTTCCCATTCTTGGACATCTTTGATCTTGGCGGGATCAATAGAGACTCCTTCGGCAGACACAATATGTCCTAGAAATCCTACTTCTTTCAACCAAAACTCACACTTGCTGAACTTGGCATATAACTGATGCTCTCTTAGGGTTTCTAGGATAACTCTCAGATGTTGCTCATGCTCTTCTTCCGACTTGGAGTCGATAAGGATGTCATCGATAAACACAACTACAAACTTATCTAGGAAATTCATAAAGATCTTATTCATGAGATTCATGAAATAAGCAGGGGCATTGGTTAATCCAAAAGACATAACCGTATACTCGTATAAACCATAGCGAGTAGTAAAGGCGGTCTTCGGAATATCCATTGCACGAATCTTAAGTTGGTGATAACCAGTCCTAAGATCAATCTTTGAGAATACCTGGGCTCCAGTCAATTGATCAAATAGATCCTCTATCTTTGGCAAGGGGTACTTTTTCTTGATGGTGACATCATTCAACTTTCGGTAATCTGTGCACAGACGGTTGCCTCCATCTTTCTTGTCGACGAACAACACTGGTGATCTCCATGGTGATGCACTTGGTTGAATCAAGCCTTTGGCTAGCATAGCATCCAACTGCTTCTTCAGTTCCACTAACTCTGAGGGGTTCATGCTATAGGGTCTCTGGGCTATAGGTCCAGTTCCGGGGATTAGTTCAATAATGAACTCAATATCCCTATCCGGGGCATACCTGGAAATTCATCTGGGAATACGTCGGGGTATTCACAGACTACTCTGACTTGGTCTATGGTGGGCAGGGCTACAATTTGGTTGCACTTGAATTGACGGGGTAAGGTTTCAGAGATATGCTCTACTGTTACTCCAGAACTACTGGTCATGGTGATGGCTTTCTTAGCACAGTCTATCAATCCTTTATGCCTTGACATCCAGTCCATACCTAGTACTACTTCCAATCCTTTGGTTCCAAGTATAATTAGGTTGGCATAAAAATCTATCCCATGTATTCTGATAGGTACAGCTTTGCAAATTTTTCTAGCTTTGGTTGTTGAACCGGGGATTTGAACTACCATGACATGCTTCAGGTTGGTTGGACGAATCTTACTAGTGCATGCAAATTCTTCGGTGACAAATGAATGCGATGCTCCTGAATCAAACAATACTCTTGCTAAAACTGAGTTGACAGAAACACATACCCAGCACTACATCTGGCGCTTCCTGGGCTTCTTCTGCATTCATGTGGAAGAGACGGCCATTGCGGTTGTGAGGGTTCCCTGGGGCAAATCTCCTTCCTGGTTGAACACGACGCTGCTGCTGAGCTGGGGCATTCACATTGGCATTGGCTGCAGTCTTCTTGGGACACTCATTGGAATAGTGATCCTTCACTCCACACTCGAAACAAGTGATCTGGGACTTGTCCTTAACTGCGACAGGTACAGCATTGCTGCCAGTTCTGGGTGCAGTGTTGTTGGTTTTATGGTTCTTGGGAGGGGCACAGTTGAAGTTGTTGGCATTACCGGAGTTGTGATTGTTTCCTCCGGACTTCACATTGCCTCCGCTACGGTTGGGGTAGCTTGGGCGAGATGTTAGGGGTCGGTTGTTCCTTGGTGCATATCCTAGTGAAGGGTTGGGATGGTACTTCTAGTGACTGTTGGATCCAGACTGCTGCATCATACGATGCTTGCGGTTGTCGTTTGCCTGGTTAATCTTCCCTTCCATCTGGATGGCAGAGTCGACTAGCTCTTCGAGATCCTGGAAACGGATATTGACGAGGACAGACTGCATCTCATCATGCAGTCCGTTCAAGAATCTCTCTTTCTTCTTGGCCTCCGTGTTGATCTCATCAGGTGCATATCTGGCAAGTGACAGGAATCTGTCACGGTACTCCACCACAGTCATTCTCCCTTGCTTCAATTAGCGGAACTCATCTCTCATTCTGTTGACTAGTCCCTACGGCACGTGGGTGTGGCTGAACTTGACTTTGAATGCTTCCCATGTCATCACTTGACCATGGTTCACATTGCAGATGCTATTCCACCCAGATCTTGCATCTCCTGCCAGATAGTGGGTGGCGAAGAGAACTTTCTCATTTTCATCAACTCTGGCAACTTCTAAGTTGTTTTCCATGGTCTGTAACCAGTCATCAGCATCTAATGGGTTCTCAGATTGATTGATGATTGGGGGATTGGTGTTCTGAATTTTTTTGAGTTTGGATCCCTGGCGATCCTGGTTTCCATGCCCTTGGTTGTTGAGAGCCATCTGGGCGATCTGTTGAAGTGTTGCTAAGTTGGCTTGGCATTGTGCCCGGCTTGCTTCACGGTCTGCTATGAGATTCTGCAAGATCTGCAGCATTGGGTCTTGCGACGAGCCGCTCCCTCCTTGGTTTCCACGAGTCATCTGAAGATTGAGATATAGGGGTAAGAGGGAAATTCTAAGGTTCATGGTTTTGGGTTTTCAAAGCTAAAACTTTGAGTTAGACTCAGGTTTTTCAACTAACTTCACTTTCATTTCATGCAAGCAAGCACATGATACAACAGACACCACAACAATCAAAGGGAAAACAGATGGTTTGAAGAACCATTCTGTAAGCTACGATACAGTGAGACCGATACATCTCATGCTACGGGAGTGATCTAGTGCATCTACTCATCGTCGATGAAGTCGGAGTCCTCATCATCGGTGTAGAAGTCCACGGCATCCTCCTCCAGAAAGTCATCATCGTTGCTGAGGTAAGAATCCATGTCTTCCTGGATGTCTTCACCCTCATCTTCTTCTTCCTTGGCTGCAAGCTGAGCTTCCCACTCCTTGATGGTCTTCTCGAGGTCGGCCACCTTCTTGTGAAGACGGGAGATGGTGCGATCCTTCTTGGCACGTTGACGGCGAAGAGACTGGCGGTCTTGGACAAGCAGTGCAAAAGTCTGGGCCTTCTGGTCGGCAATGGCACGGTTCTAGTTGGCTAACTCCTTGGCAATGTCCAGTTCCTACTGTCTGTCGTGAAGCAAGAAGTCAAGGTTCTCCACTTGACGCCTCAACTTGGGGTGACCCGACATCTCCATTGGCATTCCCATGAAGTCACGTCTTGCATAGTGGGCAAAACGGGTTCCTTGGACCTTGTTGACACTGAGGGCACATAGACGTGCGAGAGCTTCATGCATGGTCCTGGCTAAGCCATCTAGCCAGTTGTTCTCTCTCACGGAGAACTGAATTCTCCCAGAAGTTGGTGCTTCGATGCTTCCTCCAAGATCCGCGGTGACTAGCCACTGTAAGTCTCCTCCTGGGGGTCCTAGAAGTTGAGCTCCAAGAAACTCCGGGTGCGGGCGTCCCAGTAACTCTGACAGTGAATCCAGATCCCTCTCGAAGATCAGTTGACCTCCGTTTCCCAACTGGTAAAACTTGCTGAACTGAGTCTCCATCTACAAGAATTGAGGATGAGGAAGTTAGTGAAGTGATGAAGTGTGTCAAATTTTAAGTAGTAGTGTAAGAATTTTGATTACCCTGACTTTTTGAGAAAGAATCCACAAGGGTAAGAGAGGAGATAGTTTTTTTTTATAAATACTCACTTTGGTTTTGAAACTAAGTTTTTGTTTGACGTCCATTCTAACTAGGGTCTCCTATGGTCAGGATGGCTCTGATACCAACTTGTCAACACCCGGATTTTTAATCCCAGATGCCCGTTATGCCATACCTCACAATCCCAGGATTACCATTTTTGCGAGACATAACAGATTGGATATCACAGTACATCATCCATTACAAACCATACATAAGGTCTTACACAAATAAGGATCTCATGATCCAGTCTTAATACAACAAGCAGCGGAAATAAAAGATAAGCGTAGCGGTGGGGTCCATCTTCAGGGGCACATGCAATGCTGACGAAGGCAGATAGTCCTAGTTATCATAGCCGTCCTGTTGGCCATCATCTTGATAGTCTCCTTCAGAGTCTGGCCATGATAATAGCCAGGGACAAAAGCCATGAGTACTCTTTAAGTACTCGCAAACTACCACTAACAAGTACTATACTTCCAAGATAAAGTGCTAACTCGAAGTATAACTATAAAGTTAAGTTTGAAACCTAAGGTGAGTTCAGAAGCAAAGAAAGATAAAATAAAGTTCTAGAATCACTTAGGTGGGAAGCTAATGTCATAAACACAACCCTGTTGTGGTCAAGTCAAGATTCATCATTCATATCAAGTTATTTGGAAAAAACATCTGACAACGAAACAGTATGGCCATTCCAACTGTCCATAACCGCGGACGCGGCTATTCAAATAGTTTGACACTCTGCAGAGGTGGTACACTTTCACCACAAGATTCGATACATCTGTCAGGGATAACCCTGAATCATCATACTTAGTATGCAGATAATCAAACATAACCTTCCCTTTACACACCCTAGTATAAGCACTTCTCCTATGAGCATGGCCTCCCAACCATGACCATCAGTCATCTTGGGCACTACATAGGTGGACAACATTGAGAGGTAGCCTCAGCACAAACCTCTCCCGCCAGGGAACTAATTCTAATGCATATAAATTTCCAGCTAAGCCTTACCCAATTCAGGTAGTGTGGTTGTACGGTAATTTTGGAATGGTATCGCATCTGAATCCAACCATCAGTTTTATAAAATGGTTAAGACTCATGCCTCAACATTTTCATCATCATCAACCATTTGTGTTTCTCAACACATGTCAAAACATCTCAATGGAATGACTCATCATTCCAAGGTTTTCATAACTCATTTTCACCAAGTGTTCCCATCTAAAGTGACTCAAGTTTTTGATCTACTCTAAACTACTAAGTTAAGAGTGTTCACTAAGGTGGAAAAGATGGGTTCAATCTCATGCCACAGAATGACATCTAAAGGGGTTCTAATTAGGTCAAGTTTTATACTTTTTATGCTACCTTCCAAACAAGTAAAGAACTTTGTGGAACTAAGAGAGTAAAGCTTGTAAATAAGACTTGGGGTATTACTAGTCAAAGGGGTGTGATCAAAGCATGCTTAAGGCATCTTTGCTAAACCATCTAGTTTGGTCCTAACTTGCTAAGCACTAAACTTGCAAGTGTTAGCTTGCACTGTTAATGGTGGCTTGCCTTGGATGGTGCAGTGGTTGAAGTTTTCTTCTTCTTCTTGGTAGAACTCCTCCTCCTCGAAAGCTTGGTCGGTACTATCGTCTATAAATACATATGGAGCACACAATCACCAAACAATACTTAACTAGGCTAAGTAGCATTCTAAGTCACACATTTGATGATCTATTATCATCACAAGCATCACAAGTTTAATTCAATGGTTTCATCCTTTTTATTTTAGAAAAGTAATTTCTACTCATTGAAAAATTAACTAAGATTTAATATTCACCACTTAAAATATGGGATCATGTTGACACATGCCATCACCACATATCGTAACATGTGGGAATGAGAATTAAAGGTTGGATCAATATAACTTTGGTTTAAGTTCATTATTTAATGATTTAAAGTGACTAGAAATGCCTATATAGCATTATTTTGGTACTAGTCCAAAGTCACTGCATGTAAACCTTAATATTATTACATAGTTAGATAGATATGACGAAATGTGATTTTTGAGAGTTAGAATCAACTCAAAAGCTAACTTGGTTGATTTTATAAAAATGTTGCAAGTTGGAAATACTTCTGTTTTGTTATTTTTATTAAGAGAGATCTATAACCCTAATTGAATTAAATCCAACGGGCTTGGACAGATCATCTTCCTATCTTTCAGGAAAAATTAGTTTCATGCAATTTCGATTTGTGAAACTCCCAGAATTGAATTTTAAACTAGTGGACATAAACTAGATTTAACTAAAAAGAAAAATCCAGATTTGAACGGGTGGGCTAGCATGGGAAAGAACTTGGGCCGGCCCAGTGACGCTCCGCGGCGCGAGGCTCAGCTGACAGGGGGGTCCCGCTTGTCAGTGGGTCTTAACACGCGAAACGGTACGCGCGCTGTGGGCGGTATGATTAGAAGGGGAATCTACGGCTGAGGGTCGTCGTCGACGACGAACAGGTCGCCGGCAAGCTCGAACCCTAGCGGCTCGGTGGGGGTCTGCTGGGGACGTACCAGGGCTCCAGCGACGACGGCGAGGCGGGCAAACTAACTGGAAGACGACGGCGAGGCGAGGCGTGGTTGGGTGGAGCTTGGGGTGCCCTAAATCGCAGGCGCCCATCTCCTCCAGAGGCGGCTGCTCTGGCTCCAATTCCGGCGAGCTGCTGCTCCCCTTGCTCCGGCTAGAGGTGGGTGAGGTTTAGTGAAGTGAGGGGAGTGGAGTGGTGTGGAGAGAAGAGGCTGGGGAGGCCTCCTTTTATAGGCCCGACGGTGAGACCGAAGGGTATGGGCGGGTGACTCCGCCGACACGGCTACGGGCGGCTAGCGGCATGGCTGAGGATGGCGATCGACAGGCGGTCCCCTGGCGGTGCTCTAGGAAGTGAATGCGACCGTAGGGGCGGTGGTATGCGGTCTGGGCGAGGTGGCGCTCTGAGCGGCAGAGGCGGCGGTGTCCACGGCGAGCGGTGGCTGTGAGGCGTTGGGTGGCCAGCGGGGGTGTCTGGGGTGTTCCCCAGGTCGTGGCGAAGCGGTGGGCGTGGGCTGTGGCCAAGGGGCGGTCTGTGCGAGCGGGGACATAGCGTGCTCTGGGGGCGGCGTCAGCATGGTCGACCAGCTCCGGGCACGGCAGTTTCTGGCCGTTCCTGTCTCTTGCTCTGGCCTGGGGCTGGTTGGACGGTGGCAGTGGACCACTGGCGACTTGCTAGACATGGCGAGAGAGGCTGGAGAGGTCAGCTGCTGCGAGTGCATGGTCGGCCAACGAGAGGTGGCTCGGCATGGCAATGCAGTGCAACTAGGAGGTAGGGGATGTGCTGGTGTGGGTCTGGTTTGGCTTGAGGGAGACAAATATGATCAAAGCACATTAATTTGCTAGACAAGATCAACCCAAAATAGTAATAGTTAGGCCACTTTGATCTTGCCCACAAAGTGTTTGATGAAATGGCCGAAATAGAAAAACTTTTGAATTTTGAGTTCAATTTTTTGAGTGATCTCCACTGGTGCTAGGTAGTCTCTAGTTGCAAGGGTTTTGAAAGTGGAGCTCAAATAGGTGGTTTTTGGAATAGGGGTGATCTATGCATATGCATTGGATTCAATTTTAAATGCCATTTAAAATAAGTAAAAGAATGTTTTTAGCAGATCAAAAGGTGGGCCTTGGTACCTCATTATGTGTACTAACAAGGGGTGCAAAGATCATGAATTGTTTCTGTTAAGAAATGAGTGCTAGGAACACTCAAAGTAGTGTAGTGGATTAAAATGGCCAAAATTACAATTCCTCCTTTTTAATTCTTGTTGATTTGATTTTCTTTAGGAAAAGTTTGGAAAATATGTAGATGATTTTTAAATCACTTAAGAAACATTTTAGAAGCAAAGGATCACACAATTATGGTAATTCAAAACAACTCCTATTTTAAATGCACACATATATGAATGCTTTCATTTTAAATTTGCAAAAGTTTTTGTTAACCCCAAATTTGATGATTTAGATCTTGATAAGCTTGGATTGAAGTTTTGGGATGTTACACCTTGCTATTGGTTTTTCATGCTCTAATGCTTGTTAAATTTTCATGGAGACGGTTTGATGTCTTTTGACCAGTATCTTAAATATAAGGATGACCACATTGTACCGTTGGTTGACCGTACCTGAATTTGAAATTGATTTAACAGAAATGTTTGGTATTGATCCAGGTATGTTGTCTATTTTTTGCCTTTATTTTTTTTTAAAAATATGTGCACCTATTGTTTGTTTTATACCTAAGTTCCAGTGTATATAATGTCAACTCCTACTTTTTTCCATTTATTTTTGAACTGTTATTTTTTGCCTGATAATAACTAGTACTGTAAAATGATGCTAACTACAGCTTTAATGTTAATTTTTTAATTCTTTATGTAATATATTATGGTTGAGTAGATACTATTAGTATACAGGAAGAAATGTGCCTCTATGTTTTTTTTGTTTTAACATAACTTCTTTTATAGAAGGGTGTTAACCCGCTCATTTCATCTTAACTCTTTAGTTGTTTGAAGTTAACTTCTAATATAATATGATGCTAACTGCCCATGCTACACTGGACTGTTATTTTTTATAAGTGTTGTTAACTTTTCATACGTGTTTCAGGAATTCCTCTTGCCATAGAGGAAGATAACTTTGCGTTTTTTGAAGCTCAGTTCTTCACACCAGAAGTTATAGCTTTACGAGAAGAAGAATTTCAGTTGCAAGCTGGTAGCAAGGCGTAGAAGGCTATCGCGAGACTACATGACTATCCGGTGAAGAAACCAAATACCAATAAGGCATTAGTAGATGTGAAGGAGAAGGAGAAGGTATTAGCAAATGTGGATGATGACGATGATGATTTTGTCTCTCCGCTACCCCTGAGGACTTTTGCAAAATCTTTTCAGAAAGATGCAGTTATCTGCTCAGCTACCAGCAGCGATGACTTTGTAACTCAGTTCCGAAAATATCAACCACCTGCCCAACCTCTTGTACTTTCTAACAAGAGGCCGACCAAAGTCTTTAACAAGCTCATGAAAGATGTCCCCGAGTTTGTTCCTTATAAATTCTCATGCTTAGTCAAGGCCAAACAATTCAGAGATTTAATTTTAAGCCCAGAGTACCTGGAGGAACATGGGGAGTAAGTACCATTGCTATCTTTTCTCCCTTTTTCTATTGTTTTACGCATGTTTTATATGTTAATTTGTTTTTTTGCTAGCTGGTGTGTTACCCGAATCTGAACTTATGCTTTTTTTGTCTTTTTTGCAGGTCGTCTTTGGTTATGTTTTCAAACACTTGCGATGATCCTGTATCTATTGTTGGCAATTACATGTTTAGACTTTTTGGTCGTGGTCAAGAGATGGAATCTGAGATTATGGATTATATATTCTCTTTCTGGAAGGATGATCCCATTATAAAGAAAATGTTTGAGTCTGCAAACTTATGTTCCTTTTGCTAGTATTTTTTCTCATTTGTCATTTTTGGTTTTTATTGGCTTCTTTTTTGTGTTCAATTTGTTTTGCAGTACCTTCTTGAGTTATCACCATGGTTGTCAAAATATGCTGATGGAAATGATATTCGAAGTAAAGTTTTTGATGTTAATAAGTGGCTAAACAATTCTCAGGTTTTGTGAGGGAAGGAGAAAACCTGTTGGATGCAAATCTGTTAATTTTTTTGTCCCTTTTGACTTTTGTGTGTAAATTGTTTTTGCATGGTGGTACTGAAGTCAACCTTCTACATATGCATCACTTAACTTCCATAGTTGTCTGTTACAAAAAGTTATTTTTGGTACATATGCATCACTTAACTTCCATATTTGTTTGCTACATAGATTCTTATCCCTTACTTCAAGATAAATCATCACACTCTTTCCGTGATGAATCGGTACACTCAGACGCTTGATATTTTTGATTCAAGGAGGTACTCTAATCTTCAGAACTTATCTAGGAGCGGATTCCACACCGACCATGTCGAAATTGTATGCTTTTCTTTTTCTCTTTGGTTTGAATTTTAAAATCTCCAATATCTATGTGTTTTTGTAAACTCTAATGTTTTATGTATTTTTTTACCCTTGTGTTTTGTTCTTGAACACAACCAAACAGATCAAAAGAATGGTTGCGGTTATAAAGGAGGTTTATGGGGTTTCTGCTTTCAACAAGAAAGACATAGTCCAGTGGGATGTAGCTATAGACAAGTGCAGATATGTGCTGACCCCAGAGAAGGGTGTCAATGAGTGCACATTTTACATGATAAAGATGGGTCTTGTCTACGACGACATTAAGATTACAGAGCAGATCAAAAACAAGGATGTTAGTTTTTATATTTTTTTCTTGAAACACTACAACTTTTTTCTGTTTCTGGTATTTCTTGAACTCCACTCCATTTTTCTCAACTTACTTGTATTTTTTTGGCTTTATTTTTTTGCAATCGGGTACGTGTTGAAGACTGGATGGCTGAATTCATGTTCCAGCTCTTGTTACACACGAAGAATGAACTAGGTAGATCAGATTGGCCAAGTGTTTTACAGAAACTTGTTGTTGAATAGGCACTTCTTTGAACCATCCACTAGAAACTATCAATCAATTGTTCGGGTGGTAGCAAGATGCATTGTAGTTCTGTGAAGACATGTCATACATTGAATATGATTTGTATTACTAACTTTTCTATTGTTTTGATGTATTACCATATATTATTGGTATTTTTGTGGAAGTACCAGATTTGTGAACTATATTTGTTGTTTGTCTAGTATTTTGTTGTTAGTAGGTGAAACATGTTTGTTTTATGAAAGTTAACTTCCAAGGTTTCTGGAACTTAACTTCCAGGTTTACATGAACTTAACTTCCAATCAATTTTTATAAAAGTAAACTGGTGAATGTGCATGTTTACTTTGAATTATCTTTCATTTTATCTACAAGGGTATATTCTATTTTTCACAACAAAGAGTTTAAAGTAAGTTGAAGCCCACATTATTGTATAGTTAACCTCAATTATCTCTAATTTTAACCTTCAAATTTTTTACAAGGTAAATTTTTAAATTTTTAATTCTTGTCCACTTCATTTTCGATAAGCTTACATCTACTATTCCAAAGTTTTATCTATCTTTTCTATTTAAGCTAGCGTCCATGTAGTTCTAATGCTAACATACTTTATTATAAGCTAAGTCCCAGGTTTTTCTAATGTTAACCCCCATCTTTTACAAACCCAACCTCTACAATTTTTTCTAATGTATACTTTAGTTTTCTATATGTTAACTTCAGTATTGTAACATACTTAACTTCAATACTTATTGTAAGCTAACTTCCATGTTGTTCAAAGATAACTTCTAGTTTTTCATATATCCATACATCCACATACATTTAAATGTGCCACTATTAAACAATACATTTTAGCAACCAAACAAATTAGAAGAATTCTGCAAGGATATATAATCACCCCGGAAGTCCAACGTTTTTAACAAGCACTAAGAAAACATCTATATAAGTTTTATCTGTACAACACTATCTGGTTTTCTGGCTCTATGTTTTGGACACATATATGATCTCTTCAACTTTTCTTAAATCTACTGCTCCATCTTATTTAATTTTCCGGTTGTGTGTCATCTTTTTTCCTTTGCTCCTTTCTTGTGTTGTTTTGGTGTGCGATTTGCAGATTTCTGTTATGTATTCAATTCTAGTTGTTATTTCTGCAGTTGTTCCTCTAGTTGCAATCTCTTGCACATCCTTGCGTTGTGTCCTCTAATTTTACCACACTCGCCACAAGTACGTATTCCTTGTGGCTTTATCTTTGTAGTTGTTGTTTTCTGTGGAGCTCACTTTTTGCAATTGTTGCATCCTTGTTGAGAATCAACATTAGGACTTGCGTCAACTTCACTTTCTATTTCTGTATGAGCTTCAACATCATCTTCAGATCCGTTCCTATTGTCTTCATAATCTTCATCCTCATCTATATCCAGAACAGCTTCACCATCGTCTGTGATTTCCTGAGTTGCTAGAAAATTCTGGATGCATTTTTTCACTTTCTCTGTAGGGCTAGAAGTGTCGTAAAATTTCTGATGTGTATCAAGTAGTTTCGCCGCGAGCTGCCTGTTCTTGCATGTTCTTGCATTGTGCCCTGTGAGTTTTTTTGCATATGCTGCAGAGTCTCTGACCTTTGGGAACGCCATGGTTGTCGATCTCTGGCTGTGGACATGCAGGGGCAGAATTCTTTCCCTTTTATTCTTTATTTCAACTCCTTTTTGTTTTTGCTACCGGTGGTGGCTGTAAATCTGTGAACTGGTCACCATCTTTAGTAACAGGGACATTGTCAGACAAACTAGAGCCTTGCGGAACTTCTCCATTCGCTGATGTCCGATTGTTACTGTCAACATCTAATTCACTGGTTTCCATTCGTGCATTAACCTCTCTAAAAGTCGCCAGAACCATCTCGCACTTTTTGTCTAACTAGCATCCTCTATTCACAGTCTTCATTGCCTCATTGTATAGTATAGTTCATATGTATTCAAGTGATGTTTCTCCTGTCTCCGATGTTTTGTAATCTTTGCGGTAGAAATTTGGATCCATGACTGCAATTTTTTACACCTTTGCAGTATATACTTCTTTGGGATCTTTTCCAGTCTTACATACTCAAAAACAGCTAGGACATGATGGCAAAATAACCCTGTAAAAATAGTTTTAACTTTGCGTAAATTAAAAATAATCTGATTTAGCACATTTTTTAAAATACATTGATTGAGGTCAAATTCAATATGAATGGAAACTTAACTTCCATAGTTTAGTAAGTAAAATAACTTCAGTGAAGTCAACTTCAATAGAGTTAACCTCTGTTATTCTATAAACTTAACTTCCATATCTTTTTATTAAATTCATTTATTTATTTGGCATATTTTTCTCCATGAATGCTAACTTTTTATGTATTCCTGATATTTAATCACCTTTTTTGTTTTTGTAAAACATATTTTGCTAGAAAAGGATTCATGTAATTTCAATAAAAAAGCAAATGAATAATTTGTTCACATGATAAGCAACATATTCTCAGTAATGTTACTCAGATAATTTACCTATATGCTCCCATAGTATGCACACGCACTCAAATCTGCCTTCTGTTTCATCCACTAGCACACGGAGCTCATGCCTCGACCAAGCAAATACCCTACTTTGGTTGTAGTGATGGACGAGGAAGTGTGTTGGGTTTTCCAAAGATGTTTTAATTCTGAAAGTTGTGCTATGATATAGGCGTTCTTTAAACACCGAGTACACTACTCTCGTGTAATCCTTTAGTGCTTGTTCCTCAAATCCATATCTGGTCAAAGGTTTCCTTGCACCCTGCACATGTAAACTAACATATCATCCATTACACTATGAAGTATTGTTTTACATATTTATCCTTTACTTAAAACATCTATTACAAACCCAACCTCTACAATTTTTTCTTATGTATACTTCAATTTTCTATAAGTTAACTTCAGTAGTGTGACATACTTAACTTCAATATTTATTCTAAGATAACTTCCATGTTGTTCAAACATAACTTAAATATTTATCCTTTACTTAAAAAATAAAGAAGCATATTTGCGATTTGTACCATCGACGCAAGTGTTTCTGCGTTTTCTGCTTCTCGCCTTGTTTGTATACAACTATTTACTTGTTTCACAAATATATGGAGATTATCTTGTTCCTTCATGAATCATTTCTTCGGCACATGCTTCATGCTCTCACTTCTCTATGTCGATGTCATTCTGGTGCAGAAAACATCCTTCCAATATGCCGAGATCCATGTAGTCCTCTCGTTCCACAGGTTGATCATCACATTGATATCGTACAGCCCGTACTTATCAATCAGTTCATGCCATGCTGCTTCAAATTCCGATGGCATTAGCGGATGGTTCAAAACCGCTGCTAGCTGCTCTTTTAGGTCAGGAAAAAGTTGGTAAAGCTTTCTCAACGGAACTTTATGCTTTCTCATTATGTGCCATCTGCACAGCTTATGGAAAGACAATGGGAAAATCACTGGTATAGCATGTGCCATAGAGGGACACTGGTATGTATCCAACAACAGTAACACTTTGTCAATTGTTTCACAATCAATATTATCTTGAAATTCATATCAATATATAATAGCTAAGTTAGCCATATCAACATGTAGTTAACTTTCCTAAAAATAGTAAGTGGACTTTCATGACAACATATAGTTAACTTCCAGATACTCAACAAACTAGAGATTTTTTCATATTAAAATAGCTACCTAACCACCAATAGGCAAAGAAGTTGGCTTTCACAAAAACAGCTACCTAACTTTGTCATTTTTCCCCAATTAATATTATATTTAAATTATTCATATTAGTTAATATATATCTAAGTTTGCCATAATAACAGCTAGTTAACTTCCCAAATCAGATCAAGTGAACCTTAATGCAAACATATAGTTAACTTCTAGATGCAGAGGAAGCCACAGTTTTTATCATATAAAACAGATACCTAACTACCATAAGATAACAAGTTGACTTCCATAAAAATAGCTACCTAACTTCCATAAGCAGAGCAAGCATCATCATTTTTCTTAATAAATAGATACATAACTTCAATGGATGGAGCAAATGGACTTTCATAAAAATAGCTAGCTAACCTTTTTAAGGTTAATATTGACATACCTATTAAAATACAAATTGGCTGTTTCCCGCCCATGCACTTCCAGAACATGATGAATACCCATTTGAATGTTTCTATGCTTTCGTTGCCCATCTGCGCGACACCAAAAATGGTCGACTGCATATGATTATTGATGCCAACAAAAACTGCAAGTGGCGTGTCCTATATATTGCTCTGGTATGTTGTATCGAAGGTGATATAGTCGCTGAAATTAGCATATGCAGCTCTGAAGCTAGCATTTGACCAAAAAATATTTCTAATTGTGTTTTCTGAATCCACTTGCACATCAGAATAGAAATTCTCGTTTTCAGCTTACATATCAGAACTTAGAACAGTTTCTGCACATCGTCTGCGTTGTCGAGGCATGTATTACGCGCTTTCCTTCAAAATTTGTAGTTTATAAATATCAGTTATAGCCAGAGAATATGAGTTTATATAATTTATTTTTTGTTTTTTCATGCGCTGATACTACATGTTCTTTATATTCTTGTCATGGCATGGTAACTTGTTGCGTCCTCCATTCATCCTAGATAGGAATCCCATTATGCTAGGATGCTTAACGTTGCTAAACTGGAGGTCTTTAATCAAATCCTGCAACATTGCGTCAACATGTTTGTGTGAATGCAAGAACACTTGCATTGATGGAGTTAACAACAATGGGTGGTTGTGTTCTAGGATTATATCCATCACATCATAGCTACCATCATATCTCTCTTTTAATCTCATAAATGCTTTGCAACCAGTTTTTTCTCACTTTATCCCGTTGTCTGCTAGATTCATTGAAACATGTGTTGTGTGTTCCCACGCAGACACATCACAGATACCACCGTCTCTTGTCACGTTGCCTTTATTAATGCCAAACCCAGTGTTCTTAGCATATGTGCTGTAAAACTGAAAATCCTCATCAAATGTTTTGAATTCCTGGGCAACTGTAGGTATGAAACTCTCTAGGAGCTCAGGTTCCTGCATATGTTTCCCAGGCACAATATATCAGTCATTATTAGTTTTATTATCTTTTCTAAGTAATGAAGATAAAATAAACCACATTTTTCATTTTTCACCATATCTAGAATGCTATATATTTTTTGTTATTTCATAATTAATTGAAACAATTATTTTTATAGGCACTCACATGTGTGTACGATTATAGAGGAGTTGGTGTTTCTTCCTACCCTTGTTTCATAGGGCAATGTGGCATGACAACAGGTACAGGAAGCAAAGGATCTTTCGAAGGCATATGATTTGATGAAGTCCAATTTTTATGCATTGCATCATTATCAGATGTACCATCTGGCCTCGTATCCTTTGATGATCTTACTGGCAACTTAGATTTGATTTGTACATCTGATGTTTTCTTCTCAACTTCATTATGTGCACATCTTGACTCCCCACCGTTACTTTGCATTGCCCTTCGTGGAAGATGAAAAACTAGATCTCTAACAACAATTGGCTCATTGCAGCTGATGGCTCAGTGTTGATGTAGAGCTCGTTGGGAACCCCAAGAGGAAGGTATGATGAGCACACCAGCAAGTTTCTCTCAGTTATGAAACCAAGGTTTAATCGAACCAGTAGGAGCAAGGAAACACCCCAAAGGTGTTACTAGCTGAGCCTTGGCAGGGCGCACTACCGGTGCTAGTAGCAACGTGGAGACCTGCACAACACAACCACAGAACTTTGTCCCCAACTTGCGATGAGGTTGTCAATCTCACCGTATTTTGCTGAAAACAAAGGATTAAACGTATCGAATGGAAAGAAGTAATAGTTTGCATAAAGTAAAAACAAAGCAGTAAACAGTTTGTAGATTGTATGTAAAAAAAAGGACCGGGATCCATAGTTCACTAGAGTTGGCTCTCCTTAAGATAGATAACATGCTGGGTGAACGAATTACAGTGGGGCAATTGACAAACATCGAGAAAGCAATACATGCATATACTAATCATCTTGACTCCTTTGAGATTCGATTGGGCATTATAACATTATACATAGACCGCCATCCAACTGCATCTATGACTAATAATCCACCTTCAGGTTATCATCCGAACCCCCTCCAGTATTAAGTTGCAAGCAACAGATTATTGCTTTACGAACTACGTGTAAAGCAAACAATATGATTGTTCTATGAACAAAGGATTGTTGTTTTCTCCCTAGTAGCAACAGCACATCTAGTACCTTAGAGATTTCTGTCACTTCCCCAGATTACTAGAGGCATGAACCCACTATCGAGCATAAATACTAACTCTTGGAGTTGCTAGCATCTACTTGGACAAGATAGCTACTAACAACGGAAAGCATGCAAGATCACAAATAACAAAGACTTGATAGAATCAATAATCAATCTGAAATAGTATCTCAATATCCATCGGATCCCCACAAACATAACATGCAGAATTACAAATAGATGATCTTGATCATGAACAGAGCTCACAAGATCTAGACATGAAAGCACAAAGGAGGAGAACCAGCCATCTAGCCACTACATGGATCCGTAGTCCAAGGATGAACTACTCACGCATCACACCGGAGGCTTGCATGGTGATGAAGAAGGCCTCCAGGGTGAATTCCCCTCTCTGGCAGGGTGCCGGGAAGATCTTCAGATCCCTCCTGATCTAGGGATGGAGATGACGATGGCTACAGACTCTTTCGTGGATTTTTGATCGGGTACTTAGGGTTTTCGTCCCGGGGGCATCTTATAGGCGGAAGGAGAGGCCGAGGGGGTGCTGGGGTCGGCCAGGCCACCCCCTGGCGCGGGCCAGGCCTGGCCGCGCGGCTAGGTGGTGTGGCCGGCCCCCAGCTCTTCTCCGTCTCGTATTCTGGCATCCGATTACTTCCGGAAAAATAGGCACTTTGGCTTTTTCCCCGTCCAATTCCGAGAATATTAATTTTCTGACTTTCCTAGAACCAAAAACAGTACAAAACAGGCAGCTGTCACTGTGGCTCTTGTTAATAGGTTTGTCCAAGAAATCATATGAAAAGTACTCCAAAGTGTGGACAAAACACAAGAAAGTGGATACAACCAAGCATGGAACATCAAAAATTATAAATACATTTGCAATGTATCAACATCCCCAAACTTAACTCCTGCTCATCCTCGAGTAGGTAAGTGATAAAAAGAAAGAATAATTTTTGTGGTGACATGCACCATCAAAGACATGCTCAAAGTATTTGCAAAACATTCAAAGCTGGGATTATAGTACTTCAATCATAACATGAAAGACAAAGTTCTAGCAATAAGACAAAGAAACTATGATGCAACATGAAAAGGCACAAACAAAAGATTCATGAATAAGAATGCTTTGCAAGACGTTTGTTTGTTTCACATAAAGAAAACATAGCATAATAGTATTTAGCTTGTCCCCCATAGAGTAGCAAATATAAATGCATAAGACACCTTCAAAGTTCATAAGAGTGACTAGATACAAATAGTTTAAAACAAGCAATATCAAGTTATGCATCAATCAACTAGTCTTGGGACAATGCACGTAGAACTAAGAATGGCCACTATGCTCTCAAAGTAGGTGCATAAAGGTAGAAGGTGGAGAATCAATATAATGGTGGAAGAAAGGCCTTCATAAAAGGAAGTAGGGATTCAAGTCTCATAAAGAGCTTCCAAAAATTATGGTACTTATAGCTTTCAGCTCTCATTGCCCCTATCATAAGCATCTTTAAGGTGATTAAGGTTAAAGTGAGACAACTAAGAGGATATGCTTGACAAGTTATAAACCGAAATCTTATGCCCCTTACTTACGAAGACCGATCCTCATTCTACTCCACTTTAGTCACAAGTAAGCTCTTGTCATTGTAAGTACATATGTATCAAAAGAACCGCCAACGGGGTACCCCTTGCACATGATACAGGAGCTATCCCATAATCAAACTGACAAGGCAAACAGACAATTAGCATCTCAGCGATCTTTTTATTTGCTATTTGCATAGGTTTTTATTGAGGATGCTTCATAGAGTGCTCATTATGGTGTTGCTGCAAGTTTCTACCATGATTAGGCATAGCTTAAGCTAGCGGCCCAGGCGTTTCTCTAACACACATATAAACTCCATGATCTTACAAGTTCCACTTTTATTTCACACCGCCGGGATCCGTAAGCAAAAGAATATGATATCAACGGGGTACAAAGTACAAGTGCAGTGTTGAAAGCGTTCCCCATGATACATGGTTCTTCTAATTTCAACTTATAAAGCGCAAGCATATACGCAACAAAGAAGGACCCAATGGTTCAAGTTTATTAAATGCAGAAAAGTAAAGTGTGTCATCAAGTTCGTGAGAGCTTTAATCACTAGTTTTCTCATAACAAGTTTAATTTGGAAGATAAACAAAAGCATGAATATACTTGGAATATCATAAGCTAGTAGGTAGGTATGGTGGACTCTTTGGAATAACTTGGTTTAGGGAGTTGGATGCATGAGTGGAACTCATACTTGGTTGTGGAGGCTAGCAAAAGACTGGGAGCGACAAACTAAGAGAGCAATAATGGTCATAATCATGCAGAGCGACAAAACATCATTGATCAAAGCATAAAGTGAGACTACAAGTTGAAAACTAAAGGATCATAAAGGCTATGGTGACTTGAGATAGTCATCACATGGTGTGAGCATGCGCCAAGTCAACCCAAATAAAGCATCAAAGGAGAATACCACTATACTATGCTTTAATATGCTAAAACAACGCATGATTCATCCAAGGAACATTAAGCAATCTTAATTATTTATAACAAGTCATGCTACAGCAAAGAATATTAAGCATAAAGCCAAAACAATATCAAGCATGGCATGACAAAGCATAGGCCACAGTAAAAAACAAGCCCTTTTTACCACATAAGCATGAACTTTCCTACTCTTTTCCAAACCATTTGCAAACCAATGTATGAAAGAGGGGTTCCAAGCAATTTATTCATAGAACTAAGCAAACCAAGCAAACAAAAAATCAAAACGAAAATGAAAAAGAAGATGCTCCAAGAACAACACAACTGTGCATGAAACAATAAAAATGAAGTGTTTGGAAGAAACCTGGGTTTTTTATTGATGAAGAACGGGGATGCCTTGGGCATCCCCAAGCTTTGACACTTGTACTTCTTGGATATTTCTTGGGGTGACACGCGTGACATCCCCAAGCTTGAGCTTTAGTCCATCCTTCATCTCATTACTCATTCCTTCCATACACCTGAAATTTTTCCTTCATACAAAACTTCACACAATCTTTATTAGCAACATTAGTGCACTCAAGATAAATAAGTCTTAAGGTTCATTTCTAACACCAAATAAACTTACATTAGAACACTAGCTACTGTAGTACTTCCCTAAAAAAGCTCAGTTCCCCAAAAGAACTAAAAAAGGAACCAAGAAGAAGCAAATGCAAATAATGGCAGAAATCTGTCAAAACAGACCAACAGGTAAAGACGAATTTTTTCGAAGACCTTCTGTTGCTCAAATAAAAAGTGTTGAACTAACGAAAGTTAGATAACAACCTGGGGCAGAAGTACAAAAATTCATGCCTCAAAAAGGTGTTCAAAGATTTTACACGAATTTTTACGGTGAAGCACAGAAATCTGTTTTGGGACAGCAACTTTCCCAATCATTACTTCTCTCTCATTAGAGGTTATTCTTGGCACAAAAAGCAAATAAAAAGGTTAAGGAGCGGTTATGACTGAACTAATAACTTGCAATACTCATCTAAAACTTTTGGGTTATCTCCCAATAAGTACTTTTCTTTAACGTATTTAAGTTAGGCATAAGAAGCAAAGAAAGAATCAAGTATCTCAAATGAAGAAGCATTAAGAGCAATACCAGAAATATTTTCAACAAGGCAAGGTATATCATCCAAATAAGTTCTAGAGGATCCTCTCTCAATTCTCTTAGGTTCACTATTCTCATCAAAAGGGTTGGCAAGAACAATCCAATCAAGATTCTTTTCTATGGCATCATGTATTGCTACTAGTTTAAGGGGTATTGGTATCTTAGGTTCCTCCCCATTAGGTTCGGTTTTGTTCATCTTTTCTCGTGTACCAAAAACATCTAAACATGAGCCTAGCATATTGAAACGTTCAAAGACTGTTCTGGCTTCTTTGGAAACATCATAGAATTCTTTAAACAAAGTTTCTAGAATAAAATCCCTCTTTTCAAGGTCCTCAAATTCTTTAAGCTTAATAAACATTACTTGCATTAAGGGGTTGAGGTTAACAAACCTAGCTTCTAACATGTGAATTAAAGAAGCTTCCGCAATCGCATAGTTTGGAGAAAGTTCTGCAAGGTATCTCTCTTTAGTATCTTCATGCTTACTAACATGATTAAAGAATTCTTCAATATTATCTTTTCCAATTATAGAACCACTACCAATTAAAAGGTCTTTCAGGGTGAATTTGGGGATCAACATGGTGAGCTAAGGAAGAGGTGAAAACTAAAGGAGACTTAATTTTTGTGTGTTTTCAAATAAGAAAGCAAACTACTAAAACTATTTTTTTGTGTTTTTCATAAAGAAACAAGCAAACTAAGCAAAACAAAAATAACAAAGTAAAGAGATTGGTTATGAGGGAGTCCCCTTGTGGATTTGTCCTTGACTCCCCAGCAACGGCGCCAGAAAAATGCTTGATGGCTCAATGTTGACGTAGAGCTCGTTGGGGACCCCAAGAGGAAGGTATGATGAGCACAGCAACAAGTTTCCCTCAGTTATGAAACCAAGCTTTAATCAAACCTGTAGGAGCAAGGAAACACCCCAAAGGTGTTACTAGTTGAGCCTTGGCAGGGCGCACTACCGGTGCTAGTAGCAACTGGAGACCTGCACAACACAACCACAGAACTTTGTCCCCAACTTGTGATGAGGTTGTCAATCTCATCGTGTTTTGCTGAAAACAAAGGTTTAAACGTATCGAATGGAAAGAAGTAATAGTTCGTAGAAAGTAAACACAAAGCAGTAAACAGTTTGTAGATTGTATGTAAAAGAAAGGACCGGGATCCATAGTTCACTAGAGGTGGCTCTCCTTAAGATAGATAACATGCTGGGTGAACGAATTACAACGGGGCAATTGACAAACATCGAGAAAGAAATAAATGCATATACTAATCATCTTGACTCCTTTGAGATTCGATTGGGCATTACAACATTATACATAGACCGCCATCCAACTGCATCTATGACTAATAATCCACCTTCAGGTTATCATCTGAACCCCCTCCAGTATTAAGTTGCAAGCAACAGATTATTGCTTTACGAACTGCGTGTAAAATAAACAATACGATTGTTCTATGAACAAAGGATTGTTGTTTTCTCCCTAGTAGCAACAGCACATCTAGTACCTTAGAGATTTCTGTCACTTCCCCAGATTACTAGAGGCATGAACCCACTATCGAGCATAAATACTAACTCTTGGAGTTGCTAGCATCAACTTGGCCAAGATAGCTACTAACAATGGAAAGCATGCAAGATCACAAATAACAAAGACTTGATAGAATCAATAATCAATCTGAAATAGTATCTCAATATCCATCGGATCCCTGCAAACACAACATGCAGAATTACAAATAGATGATCTTGATCATGAACGGAGCTCACAAGATCTAGACATGAAAGCACAAAGGAGGAGAACCAGCCATCTAGCTACTACATGGATCCGTAGTCCAAGGATGCACTACTCACGCATCACACCGGAGGCTTGCATGGTGATGAAGAAGGCCTCTAGGGTGAATTGCCCTCTCCGGTAGGGTGCCGGGAAGAGCTTCAGATCCCTCCCGATCTAGGGATGGAGATAACGGCGGATACAGACTCTTTCGTGGATTTTTGATTGGGTACTTAGGGTTTTCGTCCCGAGGGCATCTTATAGGCGGAAGGAGGGGCCGAGGGGGTGCTGGGGTCGGCTAGACCACCCCTTGGCGCGCGCCAGGCCTGGTCGCGTGGCCAGGTGGTGTGGCCGGCCCCCAGCTCTTCTCCGTCTCGTATTCTGGCATCTGATGACTTCCGGAAAAATAGGCACTTTGGCTTTTGTCCCGTCCAATTCCGAGAATATTCATTTTCTTACTTTCATGGAACCAAAATCAGTAGAAAACAGGCAGCTGGCACTGTGGCTCTTGTTAATAGGTTAGTCCAAGAAATCATATGAAAAATACTCCAAAGTGTGGACAAAACACAAGAAAGTGGATAAAACCAAGCATGAAACATCAAAAATTATAGATACATTTGTAATGTATCAGCAGCGTACAGCTGAGCGTGTTTTTTGGACCAAACCACATCATGATCTCATTGTCATTGGAGTGGTTGTCCGATGAGTCTGGAATTCACCTAACTGCTTCTTGATGGAGACTTAACTGCCCAGTGTTGATTCTTGAGTTACCATAAATGTGAACAATGTCCATATTGCCTGCATCTACTACTTTCTGCATCTTTTGTTGCATATGATTCCTAGCTACAACACTTGGATTGCTTGAAACAACACTTGGCAGATTCACATCCACACTGTTCTGCACTGATGTAGACTTGGCATTGGGATTAGCGCATGCTCTCGTACTAGCTTGTCGTCTTGGAAGATGCATCATAGGTTCAAAATGACCTATAGGCTCATCACATATCACAGGAGAACATTTACGCTTTGGTGGGCCAGACCAGCAGTACATTTCTTCACCTCCATCTACTATCTTTTCAACCATATCATTGTTTCCATGGGCCATTTTTCGATGTGTATCTGTTTCAAAAATCTGCGGAGAAAAGACACATGTGTTAATTTTATGGAACACCTAACTTCACATTCCCTAGTAGCTAACTTCCATACATGAAATTAGTTAACATCATTTTTTTGTCATCCCTGATCAAGCACATGTTGTTTTTCAACATCTCAACCTCCACAATTTACCATTGCTAACTACCATATGAACAGTTTTGTTTCAAAGATTTTTTGGTGGTCCAACACATTTCATATTTTCACAACAACCCAAACCAACCTAGTTGAACATGGTTAACTCCCATACAAACATAATTAGTGGAGTTTACGTTAAAAGATTTACTCTAATTTTTATACCTGAAATCTTTTGTTAGAGAAGCTTGATATTTATTTTTCAACATACGTGTCTACTTTCTCAATTACACAATTAGTCACTATTTCAACTTCAGTATTGAACACCCCAGTTGCAAGTAGCTGCTGAATCCCAAGGTGCCTTTCATGAATACGCCCTTCGGTACTTTCGTACAAGCCCCAGAACCTGCAGCACATGTAACCATAATTAACTTCTATCTATTTAACATCTCAACTCTCAGAAGTTTTTACGAGTAACACAGCTACAATACCATATACTGCTAGTTAAGTTTCTGTTTTTTTCAGAAGTCTAAGTGAACCCACACAATAGTGATTATCAACCTTAAAACATAAGTAACCATAGTTAACTTCTCATACTATCACATGGTAACTCCCAAAAAAACACCACAAAATAAACATACAATTCACAAGACAAATTTAAGCAGTTAACTAGAAGAATTTGCAAGGTTCTAACCCCAAAAAATAGAGGATATTGTTCAGATGCGCTAACCTCCATCATGCAACTACCATGGATTGTTTCACTTAACTTCCAAAAATTACACGAAACCAAACACATTATAGATTTGCAAGTTCCTCTTAGCTCACAATAATATTGTAGTAGTTAAGTAGCAAAATTCACAGCAGTTAACTAGCAGGATTTGTGGCAGTTAACTATAAGGATTTTGGCACACACCTCAGATTTTTACAGGGACTTCCCTTCTCGCCAGATTGGTGGTATAAATATCGGTTGGTGCCCTCGCCAGGGAATCTGGCGCCTCCTCCTCCGCCTCTGGTCGCTCGTCGGCGCCGGCGCATCCCAGAAGAAGGTGATTAGCTCGGGAACAAGCGGGGGACTCCGGCACCTCCTCCCCCATGTCGGCCTCCGCCTCTTCTCGCTTGTTGGCGTCGGCGCAGCCCAAAAGAAGGTGGTTAGCTCGGGAATAAGCGGGGGAACTCCGGCGCCTCCTCCCACGCATCGGCCTCTGCCACCACTTGCTCTTCGGTGCCGATGCAACCCAGAAGAAGGTGGTTAGCTCGGGAACAAGCGGGGGAACTGAGGCGCCTCCTCCGTCGCGTTGGCCTCCGCCGCCACTCGCTCGTCAGCGTCGGCACAGCCCAGAATCGTCTCTGGGGACGGGGCAGGTAGGGAAAATCGAGGGAGGTTCTCCGCTCGAGGCGGGAATTTGAAGAAGAACGCGCTGTCTCTGGAAACTTGTCCAGGTCGGAGACCATCCGAGGATGTCTAGGTCATCCTCTTTTTGGTTAAGAAACACTTTCCAAAAAGTAGGTGGTTCCTAGATAACACTATCCGTGAACCTTTTAAGGGAGTGTTTTTGAATAGTCCTATAGTATATATGAAAATATGATGCACCTGGGTGTACCTACTCCCAGGTGTAATATACCGCATACATGAGTTTATTATTCATGTTTATAATTTTTAATATACTTCACCCATACATACTAGATACCCAACATGAGTTTTCTAAAAAATATTATGTAAATCTATATACCTTATATTATTTGCATATATACAACTTTTCTGTATGTAAAATGGTATATTAAATAAAAATAAAGGTTCTGATGAAATTGTTTCATACTACTTGTATCAGGGTATCTTAGAATAAATAATGAGGTATATAGAAAATGATAAGTAGGTATGATACCTTTGTATATGAGGTTTATTGAATATGAGATTATGTATATAAAAAATAAATATATACGCACTTATATATAGCTCCACTATTCAAAAACCGGTTCAGGAAACCATGTTTCCTTTCATGCGAACAATAGTAACGTCTTGTTAACTTCCACGCGAACACGAGTTAACTTCATTTTCTTTCGAAGTTAACTTCTAGTCTGTAGCTGTAATAATGAATGTTAACTTCCATCTATACAAGTTAACTTTCACAAACTTCTTAACTCCCCGTGTGTACAAGTTAACTTCCACTTTCTATGCTAGTTAACTTCCTGACGGAGCACCTGTTTTCTTTTCCGTGAACACACAGCAACCCATTATTAACTTTCAGGCAAACACGAGTTAACTTCTTTTTTTTTTAGTTAACTTCTAGTATGTAGTAGTAATAATGAATGTTAACTATCAAATGTGCAAGTTAACTTTCGCGAACTTCTTAACTGCCATGTATGTATAAGTTAACTCCCTCTTTCTATGCAAGTTAACTTCCTGATGGAGCACCGATTTTTTTTTGTTTTTTCGCGGACTGAATGTTAACTTCCGCATGTGCAAGTTAACTTCTGTGACCATTCTTAACTTCCTTGTCTGTACAAGTTAACTCCTTTTTTCTAAGCTAGTTAACTTCCCACCGGATCTGTGCACCACGTGGGGGAAGAGCGAGGCGTGGAGAAGATGGTGGCAAGGCGAGCGTCACATAGGGTACTTAGCGGCGCGTGGAGAGGAGGGTACGGTGGCGCCCAGGGTGGAGGAGGCTGGTGGCACGCGGGGCGGAGGAGGCTGGTGGCACGCGGGTAGGAGGGACGCGGCGGCGTCTAGGGCGGAGGAGGCCGCGGAGCGCGGGGAGGAGGGTGGGACGAAGGAGGCCGGCGGTGCGCGGGGAAGGAGGGTGGCCGACGACGCTAGGGGAAGAGGAGGTAGAGGACGTAGGGGGGTTAGATGAGACGATGTGAAAAGTGGTTAGGTGGGTAAGGATAGTTAGGTGGGGTTCCTAAATTCATATCAATATATAATAGCTAAGTTAGCCATATCAACATGTAGTTAACTTCCCTAAAAATAGCAAGTGGACTTTCATGACAACATATAGTTAACTTTCAGATACTCAGCAAGCCAGAGATTTTTTCATATTAAAATAGATACCTAACTCCCAATAGGCAAAGAAGTTGGCTTTCATAAAAACAGCTACCTAACTTTGTCATTTTTCCCCAATTAATATTATGTTTAAATTATTCATACTAATTAATATATATCTAAGTTTGCCAAAACAACAGCTAGTTAACTTCCCAAATCAGAGAAAGTGAACCTTAATGCAAACATATAGTTAACTTCCAGATGCAAAGGAAGCCATAGTTTTTATAAAACAGATACCTAACTACCATAAGATAACAAGTTGGCTTCCATAAAAATAGCTACCTAACTTCCATAAGCAGAGCAAGCAACATCATTTTTCTTAATAAATAGATACATAACTTCAATGGACAGAGCAAATGGACTTTCATAAAAATAGCTAGATAACTTTTTTCAAGGTTAATATTGACATACCTGTTAAAATACAAATTGGTTGTTTCCTGCCCACGCACTTCAAGAATGTGCTGAATACCCATTTGAATGATTCTATGCTTTCGTCGCCCACCAGCGCGACACTAAAAATGGTCGAGTGCAAATGATTATTGATGCCAACAAAAACTGCAAGTGGCGTGTGGTATATATTGCTCTAGTATGTTGTATCGAAGGTGATACAGTCGCCGAAATCAGCATATGTAGCTCTACAGCTAGCATTTGACCAGAATATATTTCTAATTGTGTTTTCTGAATCAACTTACACATTAGAATAGAAATTCTCATTTTCAGCTTTTCTTATCAGCAAAGAGCTTGAACAGTTTCTGCGCATCGTCTATGTTGTCGAGGCATGTATTACGCGCTTTCCTACAAAATTTGTAGTTTATAAATATCAGTTATTGCCAGAGAATATGAGTTTATATAATTTCTTTTTTGTTTTTTTCATGCGCTGATACTTACATGTTCTTTATATCCTTGTCATGGCATGGTAACTTGTTGTGTCCACCATTCATGCTAGATAGGAATCCCGTTATGCTGGCATGCTTAACCTTGCTAAACTGGAGGTCTTTAATCAAATCATGCAGCATTGTGTCAACACGTTTGTGTGAATGCAAGAACACTTGCATTGATGGAGTTAACATCAATGGGTGGTTGTGTGCTAAGATTATATCCATCACAACACAGCTACCATCATCTCTCTCTTTTATTCTCATAAATGATTTGCAGCCAGTTTTTTTGCTCACTTTATCCCGTTGTCTGTTAGATTCATCGAAACGTGTGTTGTGTGTTCCCTCACAGACACATCGCAGATACCGTCGTCTCTTGTCACGTTGGGCTTTCTTAATGCCAAACCCAGTGTGCTTAGCATATGTGTTGTAAAACTGAAAAGCCTCATCAAATATTTTGAATTCCTGGGCAATTGTAGGTATGAAACTCTCTAGAAGCTCAGGTTCCTGCATATGTTTCCCAGGCACAATATGTCAGTCACTATTAGTTTTATTATGTTTTCTAAGCAATGAAGATAAAATAAACAACATTGTTGCATTTTTCACCATATCTAGAATGCTATATATTTTTTCTTATTTCATAATTAATTGAAATAATTATTTTTATAGGCACTCACATGTGTCTACAATTTAAAGAGGAGTTGGTGTTTCTTCCTGCCCTTGTTTGATAGGGCAAGGTGGCATGACAACAGGTACATGAAGCAAAGGATCTTTCGGAGGCATATGATCTGATGAAGTCCTATTTTTATGCATTGCATCATTATTAGATGTACCATCTGGTCTTGTATCCTTTGATGATCGTACTGGCAGCTTTGATTTGATCTATACATCTGATGTTTTCTTCTCAACTTCATTATGTGCACATCTTGACTCCCCACCGTTACTTTGCATTGCCCTTCGTCGAAGACGAAAAAATAGATCTGTAACAACTATTGGGTCATTGCAGCATACATGTGAGCGTGGTTTTTTTGGACCAGACCACATCATGATCTCATCGTCATTAGAGTGGCTATCCGATGAGTCTGGAATTGACCTAACAGCTTCTTGATGGAGACTTAACTGTCTAGTGATGATTCCTGAGTTACCATAAATGTGAACAATGCCAACATTGTATGCATCTACTACTTTCTGCTTCTTGTGTTGCATATGATTCCTAGCTACAACACTTGAATTGCTTGAAACACCACTTGAAAGATTCACATCCACAATGTTCTGCACTGATGTAGACTTGGCATTGGGATTGGCGCATGCTCTGGTACTAGCTTGTCGGCTTGGAAGCCGCATCATAGGTTCAAAATGACCTATAGGCTCATCACATATCACAGGAGAACGTTTACGCTTTGGTGGGCCAGACCAGCAGTACATTTCTTCACCTCCATCAACTATCTTTTCAACCGTATCATTGTTTCCATGGGCTATTTTTAGATGTGTATATGTTTCAAGAATCTATGGAGAAAAAGACATAGCATGTGTTAATTTTATGGAACACCTAACTTCACATTCCCTAGTAGCTAACTTCCATACATGAAATTAGTTAACATCATTTTTTTGTCATCCCTGATCAAGCACAAGTTGTTTTTCAACATCCCAACCTCCACAGTTTACCATTGCTAACTACCATATACGAACAATTTTGTTGCAAAGATTTTTTGGTGGTCCAACACATTTCATATTTTCACAACAACCCAAAACACGCTAGTTGAACATAGTTAACTCCCATACAAACATAATTAGTGGAGTTTACGTTAAAAGATTTACTCTATTTTTTAATACCTGAAATCTTTGGTCAAAGAAGCTTGATATTTATTTTTCAACATCTATTTCTACTTTCTCAATTACACAATTAGTCACTATTTCAACTTCAGTATTGAACACCCCAGTCGCAAGTAGCTGCCGAGTCCCAAGGTGCCTGTCATGAATACGCCCTTCGGTACCTTGCGTACGAGCCCCCAGAACCTGCAGCACATGTAACCATAATTAACTTCTATCTATTTAACATCTCAACTCTCAGAAGTTTTTACGAGTAACACAGCTACAAATCCAAATACTGCTAGTTAACTTTCTGTTTTTTCAGAAGTCTAAGTGAACCCACACAATAGTGACTATCAACCTTAAAACATAAGTAACCATAGTTAACTTCTCATACTATCACATGGTAACTCCCAAAAAAACACCACAAAAGAAACATAGGAGTTATTTTTTTTCAAGGTTTCACTTAATTCACAAGACAAATTTAAGTAGTTAACTAGAAGAATTTGCAAGGTGCTAACCCCCAAAAATAGACGATGTTGTACAGATGTGCTAACCTCCATCATGCAACTACCATGGATCGTTTCACTTAACTTCCAAAAATTACATGAAACCAAACATACTATTGATTTGCAAGTTCCTCTTAGCTCACAATAATATTGTAGCAGTTAAGTAGCAGAATTCACAATAGTTAACTAGCAGGATTTGTGGCAATTAACTATAAGGATTTTGGCACACATCTCAGATTTTTGTAGGGACTTCCCTCGTCGCCTGATTGGTGCCATAAATATCGGTTGGTGCCCTCACCGGGGAATCTGGCGCCTCTTCCTCGGCCTCCGCTACGCCCAGGCTCCGTCTCCGCTCGTTCGTCAGTGCCGGTGCAGCCTAGAAGAAGGTTGTTAGCTCGGGAATAAGCGAGGGAACTCCGGCGCCTACTCCCTCGCATCGGCCTCTGCCTCCGCTCGCTCGTCCGCACCGGCGCAGCCCAGAAAAAGGTGGTTAGCTCGGGAACAAGCGGGGGAACTCTGGCGCCTCCTCCCACTCGTCGACCTCCGTCGTCGCTCGATCATCGGCGCTGGCGCAGCCCAAAAGAAGGTGGTTAGCTCAGGAACAAGCTGGGAAACTCCAGCGCCTCCTCCCTCGTGTTGGTCTCCGCTGCCGCTCGCTCGTCGGCGCCGGCACAACACATAATCATCTCTGGGGTGGGGCAGGTAGGGAAAATCGAGGGAGGTTCTCCGCTCGGGGTGAGGATTTGAAGAAGAATGCGCTATCTCTCAAAAAGTGTTCGAGTCGGAGACCTCCCGAGGCTGTCCGGATCGTCCTCTTTTTGGTTAAGAAACACTTTCTAAAAAGTAGGTGGTTCCTAGTTATCTAGTAACGTCTTAAGGGGTGTTTCTAAATAGTTAGGTAGTATATATGAAAATGTGATGCACCTGGGTGTACGTACTCCCAGGTGTAATATACTGCATACATGAGTTTATTATACGTGTTTATATTTTCTAATATACTTCACCCATACATACTAGATACCCAACATGAGTTTTCTAAAAAATATTATGTAAATCTATATACCTTATATTATTTGCATATATACTCCTTTTCTGTAGGTAAAAATAAAGGTTCTAGTGAAATTGTTTCATACTACTAGTATCAAGGTACCTTAGAATAAATAATGAGGTATGTAGAAAATGATAAGTAGGTATGATACCTTCGTATATAAAGTTTATTGAATATGTATATAAAAAATATATATCTATATGCACGTATCTATAGCTCCACTATTCAAAAACCGGTTCAGGAACCCATGTTTCTTTCATGCGAACAACAGTAACGTCTTGTTAACTTCCACGCGAACACGAGTTAACTTTATTTTCTTCCATCTATACAAGTTAACTTCCGCGAACTTCTTAACTCTTGCGTGTGTACAAGTTAACTTCCACTTTCTATACTAGTTAACTTTCTGACAGAGCACCTGTTTTCTTCGTGAACACACAACAATCCATTGTTAACTTTAAGGCAAACACGAGTTAACTTCTTTTTTCTTTTCAAGTTAACTTCTAATCTATAGCAGTAATAATGAATGTTAACTATCAAATGTGCAAGTTAACTTTTGCGAACATCTTAACTGTTCCGTATGTACAAGTTAACTCCCTCTTTCTATGCAAGTTAACTTCCTGACAGAGCACCGATTTTTTTATTTTTTCGCGGACTGAATGTTTACTTCCGCATGTGCAAGTTAACTTCTATGACCGTTCTTAACTTCCTTGTCTATACAAGTTAACTCCTTTTTTCTATGCTAGTTAACTTCCCGCTGGATCCGTGCACCACGTGGGGGATGAGCGAGGCGTGGAGAAGATGGTGGCATGAAGAGCGTCACATAGGGTACTTGGTGGCGCGGGGCGGAGGAGGCCGGTGGCACGTCGAGACAAGGGTACGGTGGCGCCCAGGGTGGAGGAGGCCGGCGGCACGCGGGGCGGAGGGGCGCGACGGCGCCCGGGGCGGAGGAGGCTGGCGGCACGCGGGTAGGAGGGGCGCGGCGGCGTCTGGGGCGGAGGAGGTAGGCAGAGCGCAGGGAGGAGGGCGGGGCGGAGGAGGCCGGCGGTGCCCAGAGAGGAGGGTGGCCGACGATGCTAGGGAAAGAGGAGCTGGGTAAGGGTAGTTAGGTGGGGTTCCTAAATAAGGTTATATAGGAATCTCTTAAGAGGGGTCTTGAATAGTACATATATAGCTCATATGGGACACCATGGTGCCCGGGCCCCAGCTATATATATATCGACGCGGATTTGCTTCTCATAGGCGTAGCTGTGCATAGGCAGAGCACCGTTGGATTTAGGGATCAAACGCATGCAACCTCTAGATGGAAGTGGGGTGGAACATGGCTGAGATAACGGTGTGAGTTTTGTGCATGCATGCAAGAATCTAGGGTTTGGCATGGGTTCCAATTTAGCACACTGTTTTGACTACAAAGTTTTTAGCATCTAAAATGAGAAGGGATTGAAAACAAGGATTAAAACAGGTTTTGCATGCAAAAGCTTTAGACTATGTGCTATGCAAAAGAGTGCCCTAACAAAAGGTTGTTTTGGTATGTGCTTGGTGGCCGCATGCATCCATGTGAATATGAAGAAAACGAAACAAAGGTTTTTTTGTTTATTGCGGCAGCCCTAGCTATGGGAGCAAAACAACCACTACTAGAGAAAGGCTTATGGATAGATTTATTATCAGTGGAGCATTGTTTTGAATATGCTCCACTAGTAATTATCAGTGGCGCATTTAAAAATATGCTCCACTGATATTATTTATAACCAATGGCGCACATCACAAATAATGCGCCACTGATAATGTGGGCCCAGCACTCTGGAGGACTGTGGACCAAATATCAATGGCGCATATATCCATATGCGCCATTAATATATTATTATCAGTGGCGCATATGCAATATGCGCCATTGATATTCTCCTCACCAATGGCGTATCCTCTCCTACATGCGCCATTGGTAACTATGTGGGCCCCACCTGGACCCCACCATTCTGAAAGGAGGCAGGAATATCAATGGCGCAATTTAGGATATGCGCCACTGATACTTGGTACTCCAATGGAGCATATAGTAGTAAATGCGCCACTGATAAGTCTTGGGCCCACCACCTGAAAAGGTGGTAGACTTATCAGTGGAGCATTTAGTGTAATATGCGCCACTGATAACTTCGTCCAGATCTACAAGTTGGCATCCACCCCCACCCACCACCCCAAACTAGATCTAGCTCGTCCTCCTCCTCCCCACCACCTCAATTTCTCAATTCTTTTCTCCATTCTTGGTTGTTGAACCTACCTTGCTTCATAGTTTTGTGAGGGGAAGCCTCTCCAATTGTTGTAGATCTACTAAACCAACTAGTTTTCCTCCTCCATTGTCCATCTTGTTTTCCAAAAACAACCACACTATCTCGTCATGGACTTGGCTCGATAACGATTCTACTAGGTGAGTTGTTGGAGGACATGCATGTGGATGTTTTGTGCGGAGGGTGGACGTCGGTGCGGTGTGTATGTGTGTGCATGCTTATGTTTGTGAAGCCCTCTTATTAATTGAGAGAGGGATGGTGTGTTTGCACGGATGTGGTGCATGAATGTTTGCTGGTGATGAAGAAGAAAGCATGTTGCTTGCGCTGGTGGTGCATGGATGTTTTCCCAAATGTCGATTAATTTCCGTTTCGGCAAATTTTTGCACTATCCATATGTCCCATTTTTAGGAGATGTCATGCTGAATTTTTCTCGCGGCCATGCATGCATGTGTGTGTGTGTGTATGATGGTCCTGTGGTTCTAAGATACTCTCTCTTTTTGCTCTATGCCGCGCAGGAAACCATGGTTAGACACATGAGCGAAGGTTGAGCAGCTATATATAAGAAACGCGTGGTGGCCTACATGATTCTGAACAAGAGGACCTACATAAGATGTCCGTGTCGAACATGCAATCTCGGGAGCTTGGTTGACCCTGATTCCAGAGACCTGGAGAATCACCTGCTCACGTGTGGTTTCATGCGCGACTATGATTCTGAAGATGACGAGGACGTCAACGATCTTGAAGACGAGGGTGGGCATGATGATCATCACGAAGGAGATGTCGGCGGCGGACATGATCATGATCACGAAGGAGATGTCGGCAGCGGCGGACATGATGATCAACACGAAGGATATGATGGCAGTGAAGAACATGATGATCATCAAGAAGGAGGTGCCGGTGGAGAAGACACAGACACACAAATGATTGGCTAACCTCGGCCTTGCAGGAACTGCTTCTCAGGGAGACGAGCAACACCAAAGTTGCTGCTAGGGAGAAAGCCAAGCTAGCGCAGATGGAGACAGACGGGAAAACTCCATTGTATCCTGGGTGCCGGCCCGAGGATACCCGCTTGAACGTAAAACTCAAGGCTCTAGAGATGAAGGCAGAAAGCAAATGGACCGACGTAAGCTTCAACAAAAACATGAGATTCTGGCAAGAACGTCTTCCCAAGGGGAACGCGTGTCCCACTAGTATCGAGGAGGCCAAGAAAATCGTATGTCCTCTCGACCTACCGTATGTTAAGTACCACGCCTGCATTAATGACTACGCACTTTATCGGGACGAGTACAAGGATAGAACCATATGTCCAGTGTATGGCCAATGACGATACAAGAGAGGGAACAAGAAAGTTCCTCGGACATTGACTTTCCAGACTTCAGGGGCGATCCAAGGAACATCAGGCTTGGTATGAGCACCAATGGACTCAATCCGTTTGGCAACCAGAGTAGCACACATAGTACCTGGCCTGTGTTTGTATGGCCGTACAACTTCCCTTCTTGGCTGTGCACCAAGCAGAGATACGTACACATGTTTATTCTGATTCAGGGGCCTAAACAACCAGGTATCGACATGCATCTGTATCTCGGGCTGCTGAAAGAAGAGTTAGCCACACTGTGGGAGACGCCAGCCTATACGTGGGACGCATACGCAAGAGATTATTTCCTATGGGAGCCGCGTTGCTCACAACGGTACAGGACTATCCAGGTTACGCATACGTGTCTGCCCAGGTGAACCACGGACACAAAGCATGTGTCAAGTGCATGGATAAGACCCTGCATCTCCAGGTACTAAGGGATCCCGGGTCATCGAAGACCGTGTTCCAACGGACTCGAATGTTGCTTCTAAAGGATCACGCATGGAGAAAGCGTAGAGATCTGTTCAATGGCAAAGTAGAGCTCGAAAAATCCCCACGTCCAAGGAGCGGAGAAGTGATCCAAGATATGTTGGACAACTGGGAAAGTGCCCTTTGGCGGGAAAGAAGTATCCGAGGACGAAACCGCTGCATGGTGTGTGGAAAGCTAGGCCTGTTTCAGCGGGATGAAGTCTCACGACTGTCACGTGCTGATGACGCAGATACTCCCCGTTGCGATCCGAGGGATAATGGACGAGCACGTCCGTGAGACGCTGTTTGGCCTCTGCAACTTCTTCGACGTCATCTCGAGAAAGTCGATTGGCTTGAAGCAGCTCGACACACTACAAGATGAGATCATCGTGATACTTTGCGACCTCGAGATTTACTTCCCGCCCGCATTCTTCGACATCATGGTCCATCTACTCGTCCATGTCGTGGATGACATCATTCATCGCGGGCCGACATTCCTGCACAACATGATGCCATTTGAAAGGCTTAACGATGTTATCAAAGGATTCGTATGCGACAGTTCCCGTCCAGATGGAAGCATTGCCAAGGGCTTTCTAACCTACGAGTGCGTCTCTTTCTGTCAGAATTATCTACGCACCGACCCGGACGAGGATGACCATGTTAGTCTGCCCAAAAGGACGCACAGTGGAAGGCTCGCTGGATATGGCCACCACGAGGGCTTTCACACCATGCATGCCGGCGCGAAGGGTCGACGTGACGACTTTGACAGGGCACACCGAGTCGTGCTACAACACATCAAATTGGTCGATCCTTGGGTGGAAGAGCACAAATTCTTAATCGAGCAGAAGTTCATTGACCTTGGTCGACCGAGGAAGAAGGGAGACGTAACAAGAGAGCACAACTCTAGCTTCACGGCTTGGTTCAAGAAGAAGCTTCAAGACAATCCCCACGCAGACCCGCAAACGCCTTCTACGGAGGATGAAAAACTAATTTTCGCCTTGTCAAATGGCCCTGGGCACAACGTGAGGACATATCAGGCATACGATATCAACGGGTACAGATTCTACACCGAGAAAAGGGACATGAGCAGTGACTATCAGAGCTCAGGAGTAACGATGTTATCCTATGCCGATGACGAAGCCACCGTCAAGGAACGATTTTTCGGAAGGATCGAGGAGATCTGGGAGCTTGACTATGCCGGAGAGAAGGTGCCGATGTTTCATGTCAGATGGGCCAAGAGCGTCCAAAAAGAGGGTCGGTATTTCACCACCATGGTTATACCCGATGCCTCCACGAAGAACTCCTCCGCAAAAAATGAGCCATGGGTACTCGCGAGCCAAGTTGACCAATGTTTCTTCATCACTGACCCGTCAAAGCCAAGCCGTGCTGTCGTGAGGAGGGGCAAGAGGAGCATCATCGGAATGGACGGACCCGCCAATGAGCAAGACTTAGAAAAGAACGGCAATCCGAAGATCGAAGAGGAATTTGACAAGTACTTCGACAAGCCGACTGCTGCAGGAAAAAGGAAGACCACCCTACCTACTAAAGGTTGTCTGTTCACGAGAAGAAACCTTAACCTTTCTGGGCTAAAGTATTCAACCGCGAGGAAGAAGGGCAAGAAGATTGCAAAGAGACGCTAGCTCTAGCTTGCTCGGAATCGAGATCATGCACACATGACATGACATTTTTATGGAGAATATTGGTGTGCATGGATATTGAATAAGATGTCCTTGTTTTAAATAGATTTGTGAATGTTAAACTTAATTACTATTTGTTACAAATATACTAGATATTAATGACAACTATTTTGGAACATATTAAAAAAATTAATATTAAACTCAATTACTTCCACAAGTATTTAGGAAAATATTCTGTAAAATATTAAAATATACTAGATATTAAAATATTTTGAAAAATATACTAGATATGCGCCATTGGTATTTTGTAAAATATTAAAAAATTGAAATAAAATTGTGAGAGAGCCCATGAATCGAACCTGAGAGCTCCTAGCAACAGCAAATGCACACAGTGATGACCACTGCGGTAGACGTGTGTAGGTGACACAAACCAGGGTGTCGTGGTTTAGGCTAAGTGCAAAATACCAATGGCGCATATTGGGAAATATGCGTCACGGATGTTTTACACTTAGCCAAAAACCGGTTGGCCTCTCTCCCTGCTCACAAACCCAAGCTCATTATTCCCCTTTCGTTCTCATGCCGCGCCACCGACGAGGAGGGAGAAGGGCGGCGCCGCGCTACCGTCGAGGAAGCAGAAGGAAGCGCCGCACGTGCCACCGACGAGGTGGAGAAGGGCAGCGTCACGTGCGCCACCGACGAGTAAGGAGAAGGCAGCGCCGCGCGCGCCACCGACGAGGAGGAGAAGGGCAGCGTTGCGTGCGCCACCGACGCCAAGATCGAGCCCCCTCTCCTCTCGCGATCGAGCCCTCTGCCGTCGCCCACCACCGGAGGAGTCGCCCAGCCACCACCGTCGCTGGTGAGCCTCCCCAACCTTAGGTTGAGCTCTCCCTCCCCTTTCCCCTTCCCCTCTCACTGAATTTGCTCTAGGGTTTGCTCTAGGGTTCTAGGAATTTGCTCTAGGGTTTGAGAGAGCCAGCCCACCGCTCTACCGCACCAGAGCCTTCTGTATTTGCCCTACAACCGCCATTGCGCACGATAGCCTGTCCGCCGGCCTCAACATGTCGTCCCCTTGCGAGCCTCCACGCTGCCACTACGCCGCCGCCCCACGTGAGTCTGCTCACTGGCCTCAGCACAACCGCCTCGCGCGAACCTGAACGCGAGCCCCGCCCTGTAGGAGACACCCGAGCCGACCGCATCCTACTTTCCTGCATGTCCCCTGTGCAATTCGTACTCGAAGCGGCGTCCTCGAAGCAACACCATTCTGGGTTACACCGAGGAAGCCGACACCATTGTTGTGTCGGTGTACTACAATGCCCACAACTATGATATGTACCTACTTCAGCTCGACTACACGGAGTACAAGAAACTCGATGGTCAGTTTATAGACAACGTCTATTATCGTCCCTTTGCAAGCTTCTACACAGGTGATATATGCTAGTTGTTAATTTGCAGTGCATGTGGCTAGTGTGACATGATATGATTATTCTTTGTACATGGTTACCAGCTAGAATACGTGGTAACAGCTTATTAGTTATATTTTTCCAAGTGTCTTGGAATGCCTTCCTATTATTCCAAGTGTCTTAGTTTAGCTTTATCTATCATGAAACATAGCAAGTTGTTCTGTGTAATTTGCTATATTGTATCGTTGTTGCGAAGGCTGACACACTTTCTCTAAAAATTTGATATACGCTTTATTTCAAGTTTTTCATATATGTGCTTTAACCGTAACGTGCTTCGAGAAGTGTTGACTATATATAACAGCTTATATATTTTTCTCTTTGTTTGATTGATGAAATTAATAGCTGTCCTGTTTAGTTTATAACTAGCATATAAGTAGTTCGCGTAAATGCGCAAAAAGTGTCCTGCCTTCTTATTATCCCAAGTGTCTTAGTTTACTATATTTGTCAGCATGAAGGATAGCAAGCTATTTTGAGTAATTTGTTATTTGGAATGGTTGCTGCCAAGGCTAACACACCTTCTGTAATTTTTCATATATCGGTAGCTACAAGACATTTGTAGCTACAAGACTTTTACAATGTATCAACATCCCCAAGCTTAACTCCTGCTTGTCCTAGAGTAGGTAAGTGATAAAAAGAAAGAATAATTTTTGAGGTGACATGCACCATCAAAGATTTGATCAAAGTATTTGTAAAACATTCAAACCTGGGATCATAGTACTTCAATCATAACATGAAAGCCAAAGTTCTAGCAATAAGACAAAGAAACTATGATGCAACATGAAAAGGCACAAACAAAATATTCATGAATAACAATGCTTTGCAAGACGTTTGTTTGTTTCACATAAAGAAAACATAGCATAATAGCATTCAGCTTGTCCCTTATAGAGTAGCAAAACATAAATGCATATGACACCTTCAAAGTTCATCAGAGTGACTAGATACAAATAGTTTAAAACAAGCAATATCAAGTTATGCATCAATCAACTAGTCTTGGGACAATGCACATAGAACTAAGAATGGTCACTATGCTCTCAAAGTAGGTGCATAAAAATAGAAGGTGGAGACTCAATATATAATGGTGGAAGAAAGGCCTTCATAGAAGGAAGTAGGGATTCAAGTCTCATAAAGAGCGTTCAAAAATTATGGTACTTATAGTTTTCAGCTCTCATTGCCCCTATCATAAGCATCTATAAGGTGATTAAGGTTAAAGTGACACAACTAACAGGATATGCTTGACAAGTTATAAACCGAAATCTCATGCCCCTTACTTAGGAAGACCGATCCTCATGCTACTCAACTTTAGTCACAAGTAAGCTCTTGTCATTGTAAGTACATATGTATCATAAAAGAACTGCCAACAGGGTACCCATTGCACATGATACAAGAGCTATCCCATAATCAAAATGACAAGGCAAGCGGACAATGAGCATCTCAGCGATCTTTTTATTTGCTATTTGCATAGGTTTTTATTAAGGATGCTTCATAGAGTGCTCATTATGGTATTGCTGCAAGTTTCCACCATGATTAGGCATGGCTTAGGCTAGCGGCTCAGGCGTTTCTCTAACACACATACAAACTCCATGATCTTACAAGTTCCACTTTTATTTCACACCGCCGGGATCCGCAAGCAAAAGAACATGATATCAACGGGGTACAAAGTACAAGTGCAATGTTGAAAGCGTTCCCCATGATACATGGTTCTGCTAATTTCAACTTATAAAGCACAAGCATATACGCAACAAAGAAGGACCCAATGGTTCAAGTTTATTAAATGCAGAAAAGTAAAGTGTGCCATCAAGTTCGTGAGAGCTTTAATCACTAGTTTTTGTCATAACAAGTTTAATTTGGAAGATAAACAAAAGCATGAATATACTTGGAATAGCATAAGCTAGTAGGTAGGTATGGTGGACTCTTTGGAATAACTTGGTTTAGGGAGTTGGATGCATGAGTGGAACTCATACTTGGTTGTGGAGGCTAGCAAAAGACTGGGAGCGACAAACTAAGAGAGCAATAATGGCATAATCATGCAGAGCGACAAAACATCATTGATCTAAGGATAAAGTGATACTACAAGTTGAAAACTAAAGGATCATAAAGGCTATGGTGACTTTGGATAGTCATAACATGGTGTGAGCATGCGCCAAGTCAACCCAAATAAAGCATCAAAGGAGAATACCACTATACTATGCTTTAATATGCTAAAACAACGCATGATTCATCCAAGGCACATTAGGCAATCTCAATTGTTTATAACAAGTTATTCTACAAGAAAGAATACTAAGCATAAAGCCAAAACAATATCAAGCATGGCATGACAAAGCATAGGCCACAGTCAAAAACAAGCTCTTTTTACCACATAAGCATGAACTTTCCTACTCTTTTCCAAACCAAACCAAACTATTTGCAAACCAATGTATGAAAGAGGGGGTCCAACCAATTTATTCTGAAAACTAAGCAAACCAAGCAAACGAAAAACCAAAACGAAAACCAAAAAGAAGACGCTCCAAGAACAACACAACTTGTGCATGAAACAATAAAAATGAAGCGTTTGGAAGAAACCTGGGATTTTTATTGATGAAGATGGCGATGCCTTGGGCATACCCAAGCTTTGACGCTTGTACTTCTTGGATATTTCTTGGAGTGACATGCGTGGCATCCCCAAGCTTGAGCTTTAGTCCATCCTTCATCTCATTACTCATTCCTTCCATACCCCTAAAAAATTTCCTTCATACAAAACTTCGCACAATCTTTATTAGCAACATTAGTGCACTCAAGATAAATAAGTCTTAAGGTTCAATTCTAACACCAAATAAACTTCCCTTAGAACACTAGCTACTTTAGTACTTCCCTCAAAAAGCTCAATTCCCCAAAAGAACTCAAAAAGGAACCAACAAGAAGCAAAGGCAGAAAATGGGAGAAATCTGTCAAAACAGATCAGCAATTAAAGACGAATTTTTTCGAAGACTTTCTGTTGCTCAAATGAAAAATTGTTGAACAAACTAAAGTTATATAATAACCTGGGGCAGAAGCACAAAAATTTATGCCTTAGAAAGACATTCAGAGATTTTACACGAATTTTTACGGTGAAGCACAGAAATCTGTTTCGGGACAGCAACTTTCCCAATCATTACTTCTCTCTCATTAGAGGTTACTCTTGGCACAAAACGCAAATAAAAAGGATAAGGGCGGTTATTAATGAACTAATAACTTCCCAGACTCATCTAAAATATTTGGGTTATCTCCCAATAAGTACTTTTCTTTAACGCCTTTAAGTTAGGCATAAGAAGCAAGAAAGGATCAAGTTTTCTCAAATGAAGAAGCATTAAGACCAAATTTTGTTTTCATAGGAGAAGCAAAAGAAATCTTCTCTCTCTTCTTAGGAAAGTGTTCTATACATTTATTGAGTGGGAGTTGATATTTAATGGTGCCTTCTTTCATATCAATAATGGCACCAACAGTTCTAAGAAAAGGTCTTCCCAAAGTAATAGGATAAGAAGCATTGTATTCAACATCCAAAACATAGAAATCAACGGGAACATAGGCATTGTTAACCATAATAAGAACATCATTAAGACTTCCCATGAGTTTATTTTTAGCATTATCATCAAGTGGGACATCCAAATAACAACCTTCAAGTGGAGGAAAATCAAGCATATCATAAATCCTTCTAGGCATAATAGAAACACTACTATCAAGATCACATAAAGCTTTGAAATCAAACTCATTCACTTTCATATTAATGATGGGTTCCCAACCATATTCTTGTTTTATAGGAATAGAAGCTTTATATTTCACCTTTTCTTCTTTAATCTTTATGAGAGCATCAGTAATGTGTTTTGTAAAGGCCATGTTCATAGCACTAGCATTAGGACTTTTAACAAGCTTTTGTAGGAACTTCATAACTTCAGAGATATTGCAACCATCAAGATCAAAATCAAAATTATCATCTAAAGTAGTAGAACTATTACTAGCCTCAATACTAGTGGTGGTAATAGTAGAAACACTAATGTTTCTAGCAATTTCATCTTCTCTTACCCACTTAGCATGTAATTCAGCTAATAGTCTAACATTTTCATCAATTCTTACTTGTATGGCATTAGTAGCTGCAAAGGGATTATCCTTAGTTTCAGGTTTACCAGCTATTTTATTCAAAGAAGATTCAGCTTCAGCCAAAGATGCTATATTTCTTTCAGCATTAGAGAGTTTTTCCTCAATAGTTTCATTGAAAGCAGTTTGTTTACTAATAAAGTCTTTAAGCATAACTTCAAGTTCAGAGGGAGCACTCCTATTATTGTTGTAGGAACTTCCATAAGCATTACCATTGTTAGGAGGATATGGCTTATAATTGTTGTTACCAAAATTGTTCCTATAAGCATTATTGCCAAAGTTGTTATTTCTTATGAAGTTCACATCCACTTGCTCTTCTTGAGCAACCAAAGAAGCTAAAGGAACATTATTTGGATCAATATGGGCTTTCCCATTAACAAGCATAGACATAATAATATCAATCTTATCCCTCAAGGAGGAAGTTTCCTGAACATAATTTACCTTCCTGCCTTGTGGAGCTCTCTCAGTATGCCATTCAGAATAATTAACCATCATATTATCCAGAAGTTTTGTTCCAGCACCCAAAGTAATGGTCATAAAGGTACCTCCAGCAGCAGAGTCCAATAGGTTCCTTGAAGAATAGTTCAATCCTGCATAAAAAGTTTGGATGATCATCCAAGCAGTCAGTCCATGAGTGGGACAATTCTTTACCAAAGATTTCATTCTTTCCCAAGCTTGAGCAACATGTTCATTATCAGATTGTTTAAACTTCATTATTTCACTTCTCATAGATATAATCTTAGCAGGAGGATAGTATTTTCCAATGAAAGCATCTTTGCACTTAGTCCAAGAATCAATACTATTCCTAGTTAAGGAATTCAACCATTCTTTAGCTTTTCCTCTCAAAGTGAAAGGAAACAATTTCAGATTAATAATATCACCATCTATATCCCTATGCTTTTGCATCTCACAAAGTTCAACAAAATTATTTAGATGGGCCGCAGCATGTTCATTACCAATACCAGAAAATTGTTCTCTCATAACAAGATTGAGTAAAGCAGGTTTTATCTCAAAGAAAGTAGCTTCAGGAACATGTGGAGCAATAGGTGTGCTCATAAAATCATTATTGTTGGTGCTAGTGAAGTCACACAACTTAGTGTTTTCAAGAGTATTCACTTTTTTGTGTTTTCAAATAAGAAATCAAACTAGTAAAACTAACTTTTTTGTGTTTTTGATAAAGAAACAAGCAAACAAAGCAAAAAGAAACTAAGCAAAACAAAAATAACAAAGTAAAGAGATTGGTTATGAGGGACTCCCCTTGTGAAGATGTCCTTGACTCCCCGCCAACGGCGCCAGAAAAATGCTTGATGGCTCAGTGTTGAAGTCGAGCTCGCTGGGAACCCCAAGATGAAGGTATGATGAGCACAGTAGCAAGTTTCCCTCCGTTATGAAACCAAGGTTTAAACAAACCAGTAGGAGCAAGGAAACACCCCAAAGGTGAACTGAGCCTTGGCAGGGCGCACTACCGGTGCTAGTAGCAACGTGGAGACCTGCACAACACAACCACATAACTTTGTCCCCAACATGCGATGAGGTTGTCAATCTCACCGTGTTTTGCTGAAAACAAAGGATTAAACGTATCAAATGGAAAGAAGTAAAAGTTTGCATAAAGTAAACACAAAGCAGTAAACAGTTTGCAGATTGTATGTAAAGAAAGGACCGGGATCCATAGTTCACTAGAGGTGGCTCTCCTTAAGATAGATAACATGCTGGGTGAACGAATTACAGTGGGGCAATTGACAAACATCAAGAAAGCAATACATGCATATACTAATCATCTTGACTCCTTTGAGACTTGATTGGGCATTACAACATTATACATAGACCCCCATCCAACTACATCTATGACTAATAATCCACCTTCAGGTTATCATCCGAACCCCCTCTAGTATTAAGTTGCAAGCAACAGATTATTGCTTTACGAACTGCGTGTAAAGTAAACAATATGATTGTTCAATGAACAAAGGATTGTTGTTTTCTCCCTAGTAGCAACATCACATCTAGTACCTTAGAGATTTCTGTCAATTCCCTAGATTACCAGAGGCATGAACCCACTATCGAGCATAAATACTAACTCTTGGAGTTGCTAGCATCTACTTGGCCAAGATAGCTAGTAACAACGGAAAGCATGCAAGATCACAAATAGCAAAGACATGATAGAATCAATGATCAATCTGAAATAGCATATCAATATCCATCGGATCCCCGCAAACACAACATGCAGAATTACAAATAGATGATATTGATCATGAACGGAGCTCACAAGATCTAGACATGAAAGCACAAAGGAGGAGAACCAGCCATCTAGCTACTACATGGATCCGTAGTCCTAGGATGAACTACTTGCGCATCACACCGGAGGCTTGCATGGTGATGAAGAAGGTCTCCAGGGTGAATTCCCCTCTCCAGCAGGGTGCCGGGAAGAGCTTTAGATCCCTCCCGATCTAGGGATGGAGATGACGGAGGCTACAGACTCTTTCATGGAGTTTTGATCGGGTCCTTAGATTTTTCGCCCCGAGGGCATCTTATAGGCGGAAGGAGAGGCCGAGGGGGTGCTGGGGTCGGCCAGACCACCCCCTGGCGAGGGCCAGGCCTGGCCGCGCGGCCAGGTGGTGTGGCCGGCCCACAGCTCTTCTCCGTCTCGTATTCTGGCATCTGATGACTTCCGAAAAAATAGACACTTTGGCTTTTGTCCCGTCCAATTCCGAGAATATTCATTTTCTGACTTTCATGGAACCAAAAATAGCAGAAAACAGGCAACTGGCACTGTGGCTCTTGTTAATAGGTTAGTCCAAGAAATCATATGAAAAGTACTCCAAAGTGTGGACAAAACACAAGAAAGTGTATAAAACTAAGCATGGAACATTAAAAATTATGGATACATTTGCAATTTATCAATGCGCCAGATCCAGCCGCCCATACTGACTACATCGCTAGTTAAAGGCCGACGGTGGCTGGCTCCCAGCCAGCCCCTTTCTTCTTCTTCCTCGTTCTTTCTTTCTCTTTCTCTCTGCACCTCAAACCCTAATCTCCTATAACCTTTGATTCTTGATTGATTTTGTGTTTTTGAGTGGGGGAATCTTCACATTAGTAAGTTACCCGATCCATGCTTTTTTTCTTCTGAAATCTATGGTTGAATTCCTCACATTGACTACTTAGATGAGTTCATCATATTTTGAGATTATTTTTGATTCCTCATGTTAGGATTTGTAATTTTTGCCTGTAATTATTTGTTTGTATGGTAGAAAATTGATGCCTATAGTTTTCCTTGAAAATTTTTAAGCACAATGCATAACATTGGAAGGATTTTCCGCTCGGGAAAGGGCTCGGGAACGGTAGGAGCCTCGGGCTCTACTAGGCCGCCGGGTTTGAAGAAGAGGCATTCGGAGGTGGTCCGCTTGAGGGTCGCCATGAACAAGGACTACGAGAGGGTGAGCCAACACAGGGTTTTACCCACTAACACTACTAGGGAAAATGATATGCAAGGCGCACCAAAAAGTATATGCGAGGCGCATATCGTATGCGCCTCTAGGGCCGTGCCTCCCCTATTTTTTCTGTGAGGCACATATCATATGCGCCTCCTACACTTCACATATGCAAGGCGCATATACTAATATGTGCCTCGCATATGTGAAGTATAGGAGGTGCATATGGTATGCGCCTCGCATACATTTTATAGTACGCCTCGTATATTTATAGTATATGTGCCGCCTATAGTATCCTATATGCGCCTCCAATAATATTTTCGAAATTCAAGTTTTACAGAACACTGTACATAATAGTATGCAGATATTCAAATATACAATACAGTCCAGAACACAGTATAAACATCATAGAATTTTCCAGAAACTTGCAATTGGCTAAAGAATAATAGAACTAACATGAATACAAGTACATTACACATCAATCGCAACATATGAGGTCATACATCAACTAGAATCAACAAGTGCCAAGTTTTCACACAACACCAAGTGTTTGTGTCACAAGTTCACACCTCCGAGTACAAGTTCACATTCATATTACAACTCCGACGATGGAGCTCTAGCTAGATGTAGTAGAGCACATAACCTACCATGAAGAGCAACAAGGTGGTGATCACGAGGAAGTTCCTCAACTTCTTCCTCCTGTGCTTCCTCCACTTCTATTATGCCACCTCTCTAGTCTTGTAGCCTTTGTTGCTATTGCCCAATAATTCGTTCACTTGCTTCTGGCAGTCTTCCCACTCCTCGTAGACACCTAGAACCTTACCGACGTACACGACATAACACTTCTTCGCCATCTCCTGTACACAAGATAGATGATATTATCTATGTTAGTGGAAAGCAATAGCAGTCCACAGGATAAGATCATGCATATATATATGGGTGCAACAAGATGTAAGAAATCACGTTCTAATCATCGGCATTTCGAAGAAAGACCACAGAAAAAACCAAGAATGACTTGTATTAGTGCCTCATACTTAGGTTGGGTAAGGAAATAACAATGCTCGCTGTTCGATCTTGTGCGGCAAGTAGAGTATATGCCCAAATTACTAGTCTACTTGGCACACTAGATCAAACAGCTGCATAGTCATACACTTGACGCCACAACACGTTCTAATCATCGGCATTTCAAAGAAAGACCAAAAAAAGCAAACCAAGAATGACTTGGATTCATGCCTCATACTATTCGTATCGCCAAATACAAAAGAAGAGAAATACTTCCAGGATTCATATATCATGGGCATGTTATGTACAATGGTAAAGCAAGGAAAGGATTCGGTATCCACGGAAACGACTCATTTCGAGTTTGGTGTGCCGAAAGGGGTCGTTGACGTGGACCCAGAATCCTTTCCTTGGCTTACCATTGAACATATTATGTCTTATGTATATGAACCTTGAAAATATTTGTCCTCTTTCGACTTTGGGGCTACGAGATGAAGTATTTTATAATTTCATTGTATTCCCAAAGACGAAAGAAAAAAATCATTCCATGATTCATATAACAATGTCACCAATGATATACAAATAGTGAAGTAATGTATTTCCTTTCGACTTTTGGGCTACAATGAGATATTTGAAACTACATAATTCACCATTTCATTTAATTCATGCTATCTAATCTATTCGTAACGCCAAAGACAAGAGAAGAGAAATTCTTTCACGATTCATATAGGATGGGCATGATATGTCTAGCGGTAAAGCAAGGAAAGGATTCGGTCTCCACGGAAACGACTCATTTCAAGTTTGGTGTGTCAAAAGGAGTCGTTGACGTGGATCTAGAATCCTTGCCTTGGCTTACCGTTGAACCTATTATGTCTTGTGTATATGAACCTGGAAAATATTTGTCATCTTTCTACTTTGGGGCTACGAGATGAAATCGTATTAACTTGGGTGACATTGTTACAAGTCTACTTGCCTCATACTTAGGTTGGGCACGGAAAATGACAATGCCGCGGATGGATCTGGCGCGGCAAGTAGAGTATATGCACAAACCTCTAGTGTACTTGGCACACCAGATCCAGCAACGGCATGGTCACACACATGACGTCACAACACGTTTTAATCATCGGCATTTTGAAGAAATACAGAAAAGCAAACCACAAGAATTAGGGTGGCAATAATGAATGAAAAGAAACAAGCACTTAAAATAGTTCATAACACAAAGTGCATATCATATAAGATTACGCGAGGCGCATCTGGCGATAATGCACCTCGTATAGCCTACAGTCCCAGTCAAATAGCGCAGTCCGCTGGTTTCTGTCAAGAAACAAACAATATCCCACTGGTTACGTGCCTTCTCCTATTCTGAACCCTGGCCACCGAGGTTCAAATCCTGGTGGCAATAATTTTGTGGAAAAAAATTTGAAAGGCCATTTTTCATGTAAAAACATTGTTCAGACACAATATGAACTATAAAATATAGTGCAAATGATTTAAATATTCAAATATTGCCAAAACAACAAAAGTGAGTATTATGAATGTGTCTCATCGATACATAATATTGTCAATGCAATATTATAACATACAAAAAATGATAATTATGAATGTTTCGATACATAATAGTAGGCCACACACATGACGGTTCTTGACAATGGTTGGAGTGCGCTAGCGTTTCTTGACAATGGTCATCTTCTTGCCCTTCCTTGTCGCGGTTGCATAGGTTAGGTCCGGGATGTCTTCACTACTTCTCTTGAACATGAGTCCTTTCTTAGGTAGGGTTGTGGTGTACGGTGCTTGGTTGCCATATTCGTCTTCCATCTCCGGGTCAACTCCATCCATTCCGATGATGTTCCTTTTGCCTCTCCTGACGACAACCTGGCTAGGCTTTGACGGGTCTGTGATGTACCGGCATTGGTCGACTTTGCTAGCTAGAACCTAAGGCTCATTTTCTCGTGGGTGCGGTGCTGGTGGTCTTTGACGGTATAACCATGGTGGTGAAATACTGACCGTATTTCTTGATGCTCTTGGCCCACCTGACATGGAACATCAGCACCTTCTCTATAACGTAGTCGAGATCCAAAATATCCTCGATCCTTCTGTAGTATCTTTTCGGGACGTCCCCTGTGTAGAATATCCCTGTTACCCCTGAGTTCTGGTGATCGCAATTATTGTCCTTTTCCTCGGTGTAGAACGTGTATCCGTTGATATCGTAGGTCTGATAGGTCCTCAGGTTGTGCGAGGCGCCCTGTGACAAGGAGAATATGAGTTTATCCTCCTCCGAGTACTCGCCCTGCAGTGGATTAGCAATGACCTTCTCCCTGAACCACCGTGTGAAACCAGAGTTGTGCTCTATGATAACATCTTCCTCCCTCGGGACCTGGCGCCCCTGGTTAGTGTAATTCTTCTTGATGAAATCTTTGCGCTCATATATGTATGGATCGACCACCTGCAGGTGCTACAGCGTGACTAGGTTTTCTCTTTCAAAGTCCTTGGTTCGGCACTTGAGTTCGACATGCTTTGCATGCCGACCCTAATGGTGACCCCATCCAGCGAGCCTCGAGGTGCTTGTTGAATGGCAGACCAAGAGGGGTCTTGGTTTGTAGAAAGTTCGAGCAGAAAGAGATGCACTCTTCGGCCAGGAAGCCGTTTTCTATGCTTCCATATGGATGGGACCTGTTCTTAACGTATCCCTTGATGTGTCCATTGAGACTTTCGAACGACATCATGCTTCGCAGAAACGGAGGACCGAGCTAGGCGATATCGTCCACCACATGGAGAAGCAGATGAAGCATGACGTCGAAGAAAGCATGGAGGGAATAGATCTCGAGCTCGCATATTATCACCACGATCTCTTCATGAGCCTCGTGAGCTTCTTAATGCCTATCGACTTCCAGAGTTGACGTCAAAAAAGTTGTAGAGGCCAAACAGCGTTTCACAGACGTGGTTGTCCATTATACGTCAGATCGTGACCAGGAGTACTTGCGTCATTAGCACGGCGATGTCGTGAGACTACATCCTGCTAAAGTGCTGCTTCGCCTTGTCTAGCCATCTACTTATCTTCCCACATAGCCATTTCGAAATTTGACTCCGAGGAGGCACTTCATAAATTGTATGGCCTCCTTCTTACTTAGAGTGAAGCACGAGGCCTTGATCTTGACCTCGCCCTTCTTGACCATTTTGCCCTTGTGACGACGGCTATTCTACGTTTCCGTCTCCTCCTCCTCGTCATCACTAGGTGGTGGTTGAAGTTCATCCCTGATGCCCATATGCTTCAAGTCATTCCTTGCCTTCAGCCCATCTTTGGTCTTGTCGGTCTTAAGGAGGGTGGCAAGTAGACTCTCGCTCATGTTCTTTGTGATATGCATGAGATCGAGTCTATGAGGCACGTGGAGGATCTTCCAGTATGACAAGTCCTAGAAAATAGACCTCTCCTTCCATACCTTTAGTAGCGGCTCTGGCTTCTTCTCGGTCTTTCCCGGTGCAAGGCACTCCTTCTAGTTATTCAACAACCCATAGATTTCTGCGCCGCTCCTCTGGTCCAGGATTCCTTGGAGCTCGACCGTCCCATCAAACAAATGTCCTAGCTTTCTCCAGGCGTGGTACTTGGGAAGCCACCTCCAAGCCCCAAGGAACACGGTTTCCTAGACCCGGGATCTTTCTGTAGCTGCCGGTACATTGTATTATCCTTGCACCTAATGCACCCATATAATCCTTGGACCACCTGCCTGAGAAGTATCCGTAACCGGGATAGTCTTGCACCGTCGTGATCACCGCTGCTCTCATGTCAAAGTAGTCTTGTCTCGAGGAGTCCCACGTACGGGCTCCTTGTTCCCATAACGTGGCCAACTCGTCTTTCAACATCGTGAGATACAGATTGATGTCTGTACCGGGTTGTTTTGGCCCTTGAACCCGCATACTCATGGCTACGTACTTGTTCTTCATGCACAACCAAGGGGAGGTTGTAGATCCATACAAACACGGTCCAGGTGTTGTGTGTGCTCCCCTGGATTCCGAACGGATTGATCCGTCGGTGCTCACGCACAGCCTGTGGTTCCTTGACTCTTTCCCGAAATGTTGGTAATATTGGAGGTCCAACGCCTTCCACTGGCAAGCATTCGAAGGGTGCCTCAGCATTTCCTCCTTCTCTGGATCATCGTTTCATGGCTTCTTTCTTTCCACGTGCCAGCGCATGAGATGTGCTTCCTTATGGTCCGCAAAATACCGTTGTAGACGAGGAGTTAGAGGAAAGTACCACACCACATTTGTAGGAGCTTTCTTGGTCCCTCTATTGTATCAAGAGGTCTTGCATACCAAACACGTGGTCTTCTCCGTGTCCTCACCCCGGTAGATGATGCAATCATTTACGTAGAAGTGGTATTTCACGTGCGGTAGATTGAGAGGGCACGCGACTTTCTTGGCCTCAGCGATACTAGTCGGACATGTGTTCCCCTTCTTGGGAAGAATATCGTGCCAGAATCCAATGTTGTTGTCAAAGCATTCATCGGTCATTTTGTGTTTCGCCTTCATCTCCAGAGCCCTAAGCATTACATTCAGACAGGTATCCCCGTCATTGCATCCGTCAAACAATGGAGTGACTGCGTTTTTCTTCATTTACTCCATATTAGCTTTCTCTCTTGCGGCGGCTCTGGCATTACTCGTCTCCTTGAGAAGTAGATCTTGGACATGAGGGTCTCGCAGCCAACTCGAATCATGGCTGACACCTTGATCTTTGTGTTCATTCCTGGCACCACCTTGATCATCTTCGTGTCCATGCCCGGCACCACCTTGAGCATCTAGCAATATATGTCCCTAGACTTCTTAGAAAAAAAATGATAATAACCATATCCTTCGGATCTTCGATATAACCGCAACTATCGTCGTTAGGGATCATACATGCAAGCAAATAAGGACATAATCAACACAAGGCATACAAGCACCAACATAATACATCAATCAAACAAACAACATATTATTCACTCCAGTAGGTTTTCATATATTGAGTTTGTTGCAATTGGAATTTCTAGAGATGCACTTGTGGAGCTTCTTTTATGATTTAATTGCCAAATACCACCTAATGAAGGGGTTTTGACTAAGGCTTGGGTCTGTATGATATCAATGTACAAAAAGATATCAACAGATAAATATTCAAATAACAAAGCCAACAAAAGTGGTTTCATGATTTTATCAATTTTCTTTAATTATTTATGATTATTTTAATGGAAATAACCATAGTTTAGGTGAATAAATCACTAGAAAATATCTATAGGTCAAATAGATTTGTGTTCATAGTATATTAAATATCTTTGATTTTTTTATTTTTGAGAGTTGGAATCACTTCAAAATAATTAACAGAATGCCCTTGAGAAAATCTCAAAGACAATTCTGTAGTGAATTGTCTTTTTTAACTAGATTTATTCTGCAAGTCCAAATGGCATGATACAAATGACAATGGGTAGGTATTACAAGTAACTTCCAAAATAAATTTGAATCATCATTTTTGTACTTGTGAAGCTACTGGAAAGATTTATCGGAAGGTTTTAATTCCCTAAAAATCATCAGAAAGTCAATAAATCTCGATCTCTAGAGGTTTGATAGGTATTGGAGTGCCACTTCAACGAGAGTCAGAATCAACTCAATATGTTCTGTAGATTTACCTAAAGAATTTGTTGAAGTGTGAATTGAGGTGATTTTGTTATTTTTACTACTATAGAAATATATATATTTGGTAAAAATCCAAAACCACAAGAAAGGTACCTTTAGTAGCCACCAACATAAATTTGGATTCAAATCATTTGGGCATGTACATCTCTAGGAATTACTTCATGTGTACAGAGGTTGCTTTAATTGGATCAATTTACCCAAAAATCTTCACAGCAGATATGGGGTTGGGGCTTGTACCACTGGATATATCTTGTGATTAGTTACTCTTATAAAAGTTGAATCATAAATTTTTGGTTGTTTAACTATTTTTCAAAATGAATTAAACCTACTAGTCAGATTTGAGAAAAGTAAAAATGGATTGAAAAGGAAAACAGCCGACCGAGCCAGACTTGACAGCAGCAGGCCGCGCTACGCTTTGCCGGCCTAGCTTGCATGCGACGCACTTCAAATGGCCGGGCGGCCCACTATCCGTGGCCTAGGTGCTCGAAGCGGTAAGAAGCATCGTCGGCTGTCAGATCTAGTTTAGATCAATGGCTTGCAGTCTTCTTCTACCCGTCGAGGCGAGGCATAGGCGAGAACCCTAGAGAGATGCAGTACGGTGTCGCAACTCACCTTGGAGGGGTCTTGGACGAGGGGGAGACCACAGAGATATGTGGTTATCAACGAGGAGCTCAATGAGGGGCAGCACATGGGAGTTCACGCTAGAGAGGAGCTTACACGACAATGCCCATCGGGGTGGCCTTGGAGCTCGCTAGCGTTGTCCTCTAGGCGCATGTTGAATAAAAGGAGGGGATTAGATGGGTCTTGAGAAGAGGTTCACTCCAAGGCGAAGAGGGAGGGGAAAGAGGCAGGGAGCAGGCCATGCAAGCCCAACCATGGGAATGCACGAAACATTTTCCACTGTGTCTCCTGGATAGCAGAGTGAGAGGGAGGCTCTAGATGGCTAGGAGATGGGTGAGGTGAGGGAGAGGAGTGGAAATGAGTCATGGGGAAGGGTTTCCTGGCATCTGGCCTTTTATCCCAAAATGGATTGGTTCATGGTGAACCAAGCTTATTTGTGAGCTAGGGCATGGTCCATGGGCTTCCCATTGGCTTCCATGGGCTTTGGAGAGATGGGGTGAGGGGTCCAGGTCGTGCAGCAAGGGGGCAGAGGAGAGGTAGTGCTACAACAAAGAAAAAAATGGAAAACCTTGCTTGTCTCTCACTTTTATTCTCCTCCAAACATAAGAAACTAGGGCTAGCGGAGAGCTACAGTGTTTTATATAGTGGTGACGACCAGGCTTGATAGGGTTTGCTGTGCTGCTCACATGCCCAGGTTTGGTGAGGGTTTGATTGGGTTTTGGTTTAAGTTTTGTCAAATATCCCATTTGGCCATACTGTTTGATCATGAACAAGTTATCAAGAGATGATCTGGGCAAGTTGGAACAATGATGTTGGTAATTAGGTAAGGTCAAGATACACCTCTATAAATTATTTTGGATTTAATTGATCAGTTTAGATCCCTTTTATATCCATTATCCAAAAAGTGTTGAAATTGTTTTATGGATTTGAGTTGAGATTTTTGAATTGTACAAGGACGTTTTTTGGGGGATGGTCCCAAATATGATATCACACCTTGGAGAATTTTCCCATGATTTTTTGTCGTAGAAAAGTATTTAAAACATTTATTTTATCATTTCTACCATTAAAGGAAAAAGGCAAAAATAATTAGTGAAACTTTATTTTTGAAGTGGGAAGATATGGTTTGATAAGTAGCCCTCAAATGTGCCTAAAGTTGGCAAAGTGTTTTGGACAAAAACAAACTTTATTTCATAGAGTCTTGGGGGTTTTTTCAATTGAATAAATTAAATAGTTTTTGGGCCAAAATAATTATGGTAGACCTTTGAAATATTTTTATATTCAAGGTAGATGATGTCCACATTTGTTATATACCATTTTCAACCTTTGTTTTTGATAATCCAACTTGATTTTGGTGGAAAACAAGGAAAAGAAGATCTTGGGCACCATTAATTTTCGACTATCAAAACCTGGTAGGATTTAGGAGGTCAAATCTCCCCTTGGGTTATGGGATATATGGAGGGATATACCAAGTGATGTAGATCACCATGGTACAGAGGTTTGAGGTTGATCATGATTGAACTCCCGAAGGATTGATGCCAAACTTTGAATAAAATAAGAGTTTCATAACAGAATATTAATTAGCTTCACAAACCATGTGGGTTTTAGAAACACAGAGCTCCCATTGGAACAAGTGAAGTATGGATGGATAGACTTTGTAGCACCCCGGTAAAACCACTACTAGAAAATCGCGTATTGTTTTTTATTTTCTACATCATCATAACTGCATGCTCATGTCATCATGCCATATTGCATTTGAGCATCTTCATGTCTGCATGCATGTGTTTGTCTAAAACTATTTTCTAAAAGCCTATCTTTGTTTTCTAAATATCCCCTGTCTTTATTCAAATCCAAAACCCCGGTCTCTTCCGGATATTTTATTTGTCTAAAAACAGATTACAAAAGCCTTTTAAATAAATAAATAAAATTTAAATTATTTTTAGGAGGCAGCCAGCCAGGCCCAAAAGCCCAGTCGGCCACCTCCAAACCCTAATCCACACCTAGACCTAACCCTAATTCTACCCAGCCGCCCCATCCCTCACCAAGCCGCCACTCCCCAGTCTCACCCGCGTCACACCACACCCCTCCCTGTCACGACTCTCACCGGCGCGCGAGCACACACACACAACACGCACGCACTACCGCCTCGGTGCACGGTACCAGCGCACATAGCGCGCGCAATGTGCCGCCCGCACCTGCCCGCAACCCACCCCTGGCCCCACCTCGCTTGATCCCATCCCTGATACGCTCCACCCCCGCGTCATGATCCGACCACGCTCATGGCCCCACCCTACGCATTGTCCTGTACCCATCGATCGCCACCTACCGCGCCATTCTCCTCCTTCCTCACTCACCCGCCACCGCCTCCTTCCCCAGATCCCCACTGGTGCTCGCCCTGCCCCTACTTTGCCGGCGGCCTCAACCTCGACCGAGAGCGCCGCCACGTCAGCCTCCTCTGCTAGCCCGACCCCTCCTTGTCGCATAGACCATCACCATCGAGCTCGTCCTGAACCTCCTCTCCCCACCGCCTCGGTTCCCCGTTCCGTGCTGCCACCGCCTCCATCTCTTGTCCTGCAGCGCGTCGCCGCGAGCTCCCTGAGCAAGCTCCTCTTCTCCCTCTCGAGCTCACCATCCTCCGTCCCAGGCGCGACCTCGCCGGCGCCGCTCCGCCGTGGTTCTCCGCCCCGACGTCCCTTGTGAGCACCATCTTCCTCGCCGGCCTCCTCCTGAGCACCGCCAGCAGCCGCCGTTTTTCTCTCTGCAGGCTCGGTGCCCCGCGAGCTCGAGGGCAACGTGCCGCCCGCTTCCTCTTCGTCGGCTGCCTCCCCTGCAAGCCGCCAATGGGCGCCAGCCACCTCGGCCTCGTCGACCTCGCCTCTGGCCGCCGCGGACCTCCGCTGGTGCTACTGCACAACAAGCGGCCCTGCATCCCGCTGATGTTTTGTGCTATCCGCTTAACCGCGCTAGGTGTTCGGGATATTAACCGAACGGGACACGGACTCCTCACACCGGCCGTCTAACCTAGAGAGTCATCTCACCGGCGGCCCCCTCGGTTGATTCGCCCATGTCTTGTGTCTGTGGTTGTGTGTTGTGCCAACATCACGAGGATTTCCCAAGTTCTACCGAAGAGTATAACACCAAGCTTCGCCGGGAGACACATGCGTCGATCAAGATCGCCACCGACCACCGAAGCCGGTGCCCCAAGATCTCCTTCCTGGCTCCGCTAGCCGAAGCCCCAGACCCGAAGACGCCGAGACACGAGTGCGCCTACATGGATCCTGTGACGCCGGCACGCCAAGATCTGCCACACAAAACCGAAGACCAATCTGGAACACCAAGGTCTTCTTCACGGATGCAGATCCGAAGACCCCGACCCTCGGAACCCCAAGATCGCCGAACCCCGATGTGTGATCCCCTTATCCGAGACCCCTATTTTTTTAATATAATATGACATCTACTTGTTCCATATTAAATTATTCATGCTTGCATCTCATCATGTGGGTTGGGGGCATTATGCCGATTCACTAATAATTAAATATGGAGGCTATATGCGGGCTATTCTAGTCTTATATTGGCTCCATTTAAATTTGTGTATTGAACCGATGCCATGTTTTTCCTTGTTAATGCAACATTTAAATTGCGGGGAATCTAAACAACATGAACCTTATAATTAATTGTGGGGACCCCGGTTTCGCTTAATATTGCCTAGTTGCATCGCACCTTTTCCATGTCATGCATCATACACGCATCATGCCCATTCTTCTGCCGTAGTATTAAATAGTGCATTCGGTGTTTCTTTTAGTGCTTTGGTTCTTCGCGGATTAGGCCGTTGAGTTGATGCGAGTATCGACAAGTCCTTCGGATAATGAACCTTTGGCAGTGTTTCCCAGGCGAGCATTCTCCCCATTTCTACCTATTTTGCATTTATAGTCTTTATTTCCTCCTGTTGATCTATTGCTATCCGTGTCGCGATGCTTTAGTGTTTCGTACCAGATATAATCCGTGCAGCCTTTATATTGCCTTGGACACCTCCTATTACCTGTTGTTTGGTAGATAGATGGTCTTGCGAGTCGTAGTCGCTTGCTCAGGTGCGATCCCGTGTCGAGAAGTACCACACAGTTGTTGGAATGTTGTCATATGCTTTACGGTGGAGAGGATCATGACTTTAAATACAACTATTAAATTGCTGGGATAACTAATGAAAGAGGCACATGTGGGCAATATATGCTATTTGGTTTTCATGTACACTTGTGTCCCGTAGGCCCCAAGTACTTGATACATGTTCCTTGACTATTCGCACTATCGACATCTGGGAGAGTCTATGAATCCCCCTTAGCCTGAGCTTGATTCATTTCTTATTTCTTGGGGCCACAAACTAGTTTGGGGCTTTATTACTATCCTATAGTTATGCCATGTTTGCATGGAGCACCTGTACTGTTTAGGATTGCGGAGTGTTTTCGCGTTATCGACAAGCCCAGTCACACTTTCGGGTTCCCAGTCGTTTACATCCATTGGCGCAAACCTTGGGTCTGTCTCGGAGCCAGCCAACTTCGTTGCGGGTAGCTTTATGGGGTGGCCCCCTGAAATATTTTATTTATCATGTGATTGCTTTGTCGTGAAAGCCTCGTTGGGTTTTGAGTTGGTTTTTCCGAGGTTGATCGTGTGTGTGTTGCTATTTGTGCACCCCTGCAGGGTAAATATTTCTGAAAGCCGTGTCCACGGTTATGGACGACTTGGAGCATAGTATCTCGATCATAGACAAGCATAACTAAAGTAGTGCTATAAATTTGACTTAATATGTAACTAGTAATCAGCTTTACTATAATGGAATGGATAATAAAAGTGCCAACAACTGGTGGAACTGGGATGTATCATGTCATGTTATACCTGCCTAGTAAGTATCGCAACTCCAATGGAATGAAATAAAAGTGCCAACAACTGCTGGGTTTGGGATGTCACATGCTAATTGTATCTGACTAGTAAGTACTACAACTACAACTGAATGGTTAACTAAAACTGCCCACTACTTATGCTATCAGGAAGACTCATGCTATCTATATCTGACTAGTAAGTGTTGCAACTATAATGGAATGAATAAAACTGCCAACTGTGTGAGTTCCTCGGTTGACTTCCTCGTGTGGTCTCGAGGGGGACACACCAGGATGGGTATGATTGGTGTTAGTATCAGGTTGGTCCCGAATAGGTCTTTCTTATCCCTCTCTAATAGCCGACAGTTTATCGAGTCTCTATAGGCTGTTTAGTGCATGCTTCTCTACCGCTTCAGTCCACCATACCTATGTAGGTGAGAGCCGCCGAATTCTAGCCTCGCCGTGTACTGGCCTCAGTACTGACGCTCCTCTTTTTCCTTTGCCCTTTGTCGGCACCCCTTTTGTGTTAGCATGTATAAGTTTGACGTCGTTAGCAGGGTTAACCTTTCGGCTTGGCCTGGGCAGGGTTATGGACGCCATTGGTTATTCTTCAGGGCTCTTAGCCCATTGCATCTTATCCGTACTCGGATGTTGTATCGTTTCAAGGTGATTTGGATCTTTGTATTGTATATCTGTATTTTTGACTCATGGAGTCGTTGTTATATATATATATATATGTTCTGTGGGTTCCATCGTGGACTAATGTGTAAAGGTATTACTTCGTTTTCCACCCGCACGCAAGTGCCTGGTGGACGTCCTTGAATCGTTTCTATGCGGGTTTGGCGGGAAGCGCTAAGACTTGCATAGGGCCGATTTGAGGGTCTTAAAAAGTGGTATCAGAGCTCACCAGTTACGATACCCCACTGGTGGAGCCTGTAGGATAACCTAGCTAACGGCCGATGTAGAGTGTCAAAACTATTTTGCAAAATCGGTTGGATAGATCTGATTAGGTCTGTTTTTACTCCTTACCCCTATGCTATTCTCCTCTTATCTCTGCGTGTTTTGAATCTGCTCTCTTATCTTTTCTTCAAGTCCAGGAATTCTCGTGGTTGGGTTTCCGTCGTACCTTCAGGGTTTCGCTTCCTCCTTTGGTAACGGTGCTTCTACATCTGGTCTTCATGCTATCTGAGGAATCCTTCATCTGTTGGAATTTTCTTTGTTCCTTCTTTGTGCCTTCTGGTGTTTCCAATACGACCTCATAATCTACGCCAGATCCGATGAAGAGCATGCATCGCTCCTTTGTTTCCGAACGTCGCTTGCCGAGATCTTCAGTCTAAATTCCGAGAATGGGTTGCAAACTTTCTACTCCATGTGCGGGGTAATAGTTGGGTGCGTGATGGATTGGCCCCAATTCCGACTACTCATTCTATTCTCTCGTGTACATTGAAGTGGGTTAGAATGCATCTTTTCTCTCCTTCTGTCGTAGTTAGAGGTTGCTTTATTTGTTGATACCTTTACCTTCGTCCTTTGCTCCCGGAGTGTTCTCTCGACGATCAGGGACTACGGCTTCTTGTTGGTGGTGTCGCCAATTTTGACATGAAGCAAGAACCCTTGTAGTGGTGTCGCGAGGATCTACATGAAGCGAAAAGCATCTGATCATCGGCCATCTTCCCCGTACCATGAGGCGGATCTCGAGGGCGAGATCCATTGTTAGTGGTGTCGAATTGTAGCACCCCGGTAAAACCACTAGTAGAAAATCATGTATTATTTTTATTTTCTACATCATCATAACTGCATGCTCATGTCATCATGCCACATTGCATTTGAGCATCTTCATGTCTGCATGCATGTGTTTGTCTAAAACTATTTTCTAAAAGCCTATCTTTATTTTCTAAATATCCCCTGTCTTTATTCAAATCCAAAACCCCGGTCTCTTCCGGATATTTTATTTGTCTAAAAACAAATTAAAAAAGCCTTTTAAATAAATAAATAAAATTTATATTATTTTTAGGAGGCAGCCAGCCAGGCCCAAAAGCCCAGCCGACCACCTCCAAACCCTAATCCACACCTAGACCTAACCCTAATTCTACCCAGTCGCCCCATCCCTCACCCAGCCGCCACTCCCCAATCTTACCCGCGTCACACCACACCCCTCCCTGTCACGACTCTCACCGGCGCGCGAGCACACACCCACAACACGCACGCACTACCGCCGCGGTGCACGGTACCAGCGCACACAGCGCGCGCGATGTGCCGCCTGCACCTGCCCGCGACCCACCCCTTGCCTCACCTCGCTTGCTCCCATCCCCGACAAGCTCCACCCCCGCGTCGTGATCCCACCATGCTCATGGCCCCACCCGACGTGTTGTCCCGTACCCATCGATTGCCACCTATCGCGTCGTTCTCCTCCTTCCTCGCTCACCCACCGCCCCCTCCTTGCCCAGATCCCCACCGGTGCTCGCCCTTCCCCTACTTCGTCGGTGGCCTCAACCTCGACTGAGAGCGCCGCCACGTGAGCCTCCTCTGCTAGCCCAATGCCTCCTTATCGCAGAGACCATCATCGTCGAGCTCGTCCTGAACCTCCTCTCCCCGCCGCCTCGGTTCGCCATTCCGTGCTGCCACCGCCTCCATCTCTGGTCCTGCAGCACGTCGCCTCGAGCTCCCTGAGAAAGCTCCTCTTCTACCTCTCGAGCTCACCGTCCTCCGTCTCAGGCGTGACCGCGCTGGCGCCGCTCCGCCGTGTTCTCCACCCCGCTGTCCCCTGTGAGCACCATCTTCCTCGTCGGCCTCCTCCTGAGCACCGCCAGCGGCCACTGTTTTTCTCTCTGCAGGCTCGGTGCCCCGCGAGCTCGAGGTCAACGTGCCGCCCGCTTCCTCTTCGTCGGCTGCCTCCCCTGCAAGCCGCCAACGGCCGCCAGCCACCTCGTCCTCGGCGACCTCGGCTCTGGCCGCCGTGGACCACCTCCTGTGCTGCTGCACACCAAGCATCCCTGCATCCCACTGATGTTTTGTGCTATCCTCTTAACCGTGCTAGGTGTTTGGGATATTAACTGAACGAGACAGACTCGTCACACCGGCCGTCTAACCTAGCGAGTCATCTCACCGGCGGCCCCCTCGGTTGATTCGCCTGTGTCTTGTGTCTGCGGTTGTGTGTTGTGCCAACACCACGAGGATCTCCCGAGTTCTACCAAAGAGTATAACACCAAGCTTCGCCGGGAGACACATGCGTCGCTCAAGATCGTCACTGACCACCGAAGCCGGTGCCCCAAGATCTCCTTCCCTGCTCTGCTAGCCGAATCCCCGGACCCGAAGACGCCGAGCCCCAAGTGCGCCTACATGGATCCGATGATGCCGGCACGCCAAGATCTACCACACGAAACCGAAGACCAATCCAGAACGCCAAGGTCTTCTTCACGGATGCAGATCCGAAGACCCCGACCCTCGGAACCCCCAGATCGCCGAACCCCGATGTGTGATCCCCTTATCCGAGACCCCTATTTTTTAATAATAATATGACATCTACTTCTTCCATATTAAATTATTCATGCTTGTATCTCATCATGTGGGTTGGGGGCATTATGCCGATTCACTAATAATTAAATATGGAGGCTACATGCGGGCTATTCTAGTCTTATATTGGCTCCATTTAAATTTGTGTATTGAACCGATGCCATGTTTTTCCTTGTTAATGCAACATTTAAATTGCGGGGAATCTAAACAACATGAACCTTATAATTAATTGTGGGGACCCCGGTTTCGCTTAATATTGCCTAGTTGCATCGCACCTTTGCCATGTCATGCATCATACACGCATCATGCCCATTCTTCTGCCGTAGTATTAAATAGTGCATTCCGTGTTTCTTTTAGTGCTTTGGTTCTTCGCGGATTAGGCCATTGAGTTGATGCGAGTATCGACAAGTCCTTCGGATAATGAACCTTCGGCAGTGTTTCCTAGGCGAGCATTCTCCCCCTTTCTACCTATTTTGCATTTATAGTCTTTATTTCCTCCTATTGATCTATTGCTATCCGTGTCGCGATGCTTTAGTGTTCCGTACCAGATATAATCCGTGCAGCCTTTATATTGCCTTGGACACCTCCTATTACCTGTTGTTTGGTAGATAGATGGTCTTGCGAGTCGTAGTCGCTTGCTCAGGTGCGATCCCATGTCGAGAAGTACCACAAAGTTGTTGGAATGTTGTCATATGCTTTACGGCGGAGAGGATCATGACTTTAAATACAACTATTAAATTGCTGGGATAACTAATGAAAGAGGCACATGTGGGCAATATATGCTATTTGTTTTTCATGTCCACTTGTGTCCCATAGGCCCCAAGTACTTGATACATGTTTCTTGACTATTCACACTATCCACATCTGGGAGAGTCTATGAATCCCCCTTAGCCTGAGCTTGATTCATTTCTTATTTCTTGGGGCCACAAACTAGTTTGGGGCTTTATTACTATCCTATAGTTATGCCATGTTTTACTGCTTTATTTACGATTGTGCATGGAGCACCTGTACTGTTTAGGATTGCGGAGTGTTTTCGCGTTATCGACAAGCCTAGTCACACTTTCGGGTTCCCAGTCGTTTACAGCCATTGGCGCAAACCTTGGGTCTGTCTCGGAGCCGGCCAACTTCGTTGCGGGTAGCTTAATGGGGTGGCCCCCTGAAATATTTTATTTATCATGTGATTGCTTTGTCGTGAAAGCCTCGTTGGGTTTTGAGTTGGTTTTTCCGAGGTTGATCGTGTGTGTGTTGCTATTTGTGCACCCCTGCAGGGTAAATATTTCTGAAAGCCGTGTCCACGGTTATGGACGACTTGGAGCATAGTATCTCGATCATAGACAAGCATAACTAAAGTAGTGCTATAAATTTGACTTAATATGTAACTAGTAATCAGCTTTACTATAATGGAATGGATAATAAAAGTGCCAACAACTGGTGGAACTGGGATGTATCATGTCATGTTATACCTGCCTAGTAAGTATCGCAACTCCAATGGAATGAAATAAAAGTGCCAACAACTGCTGGGTTTGGGATGTCACATGCTAATTGTATCTGACTAGTAAGTACTACAACTACAACTGAATGGTTAACTAAAACTGCCCACTACTTATGCTATCAGGAAGACTCATGCTATCTATATCTGACTAGTAAGTGTTGCAACTATAATGGAATGAATAAAACTGCCAACTGTGTGAGTTCCTCGGTTGACTTCCTCGTGTGGTCTCGAGGGGGACACACCAGGATGGGTATGATTGGTGTTAGTATCAGGTTGGTCCCGAATAGGTCTTTCTTATCCCTCTCTAATAGCCGACAGTTTATCGAGTCTCTATAGGCTGTTTAGTGCATGCTTCGCTACCGCTTCAGTCCAACCATACCTATGTAGGCGAGAGCCGCCGAATTCTAGCCTCGCCGTGTACTGGCCTCAGTACCGACGCTCCCCTTTTTCCTTTGCCCTTTGTCGGCACCCCTTTTGTGTTAGCGGGTATAAGTTCGATGTCGTTAGCAGGGTTAACGTTCCGGCTTGGCCTAGGAAGGGTTATGGACGCCATTGTTTATTCTTCAGGGCTCTTAGCCCATTTGCATCTTATCCGTACTCGGATGTTGTATCGTTTCAAGGTGATTTGGATCTTTGTATTGTATATCTGTATTTTTGACTCATGGAGTCGTTGTTATATATATATATATGTTCTGTGGGTTCCATCGTGGACTAATGTGTAAATATATTACTTCGTTTTCCACCCGCACGCAAGTGCTTGGTGGACGTCCTTGAATCGTTTCTATGCGGGTTTGGCGGGAAGCGCTAAAACTTGCATAGGGCCGATTCGAGGGTGTTACAGACTTTCACGCGTAGAATATAATCATGCAAAGAGTTGGTCAAAACAAGATAGCATGGAGATGTGAGCTTCTGCTAAAGTAGGCATGTTGGGAAGATCTCCAGGAAAGATTAATTTATTGTCTGTCAAACCTTCAAGGAAAAGTGGGTTAAAGGATGGTTTAGCCAAGGGAAATAGTGGGCCTTGGTAGACCTTAAGATGTTCCACAAGTTGGTCCAAGTGCATTTCCAAAAATTCACAAGCGTTGAGAAGGAGGGAGTCTCAAAGATTTTGGATTTTTGACTAGATACAAAAAGGAGATGAATTTGAGAGATTGCTAGGTTACAAACTCATCATCAAGGGCATGAAATTGAAGTGTAGATTAAGTAGAAAGGATCCATCCTTCGGGTTGGTCTTCTTTGACTTCGAAGCTTCTAGATGGGGATAATTTCAGAAGTGATCTAGTTAAGGGTTTTAGATGATCACCTAGTGGCTAGATATCATATCCATCTTTGAAATATTACTTAGGGTTTGTAATCTTAATTTAGCTTGATCCTAGAAGATGGGATCCTAGGGTAGCTTATATTACTTCCTACGCAAACAAGTCAGACAGCAGATCAAGGCAAATCATCTAACAACAGATCAAGGCAACTCATGTTACAAGCAAAACAAATCCACTACTATGCATAACTCCAAGCCTAGCTTGAAATAAGGATGGGTATTTTGAAATGAAGGAGATGAGAGTCCCTTGGTATTTCTACCAAGAGTAGAGTTCACGGTTTTATAAAAGGTTTTGGAAAGCCTAGGGATATGATTATTTGTAGGTTCTGTCTTGAAAACATAGGGAGATTATATCATATAGATCTCCATAGTTTTATAAATCAAAACTAAGAAAATAGTTGTTGCTGCAAAGGAATCTTGGCTCAGGGTTTGAAATGCCCGAACATTTGAGAATATAGAAAATAAGCCAAGACTATTTTGTGAAATAACTTTTGTCAACCGAGGGTTAGGTAAGGAGTATCCCATCGGCTACACATTCTGATGCATAAGTACAAACAAACAACAAGCAACACTGCATCACTAAAAAAGAAAAAGTTTTTGTTCCCCCTAAATTTTGCATTCTGGACAACTAATTAGGGTCGCTGAAAGTGGGACGTTACAGACATTTCCCCCTTAAATAATCTCGTCCAGATATTCGGGAGAGTAAGTTTCGGGGATTTTTGAGTCGAGGTTAGTGCTATATGATTCTGGTGTACTAACTTATGGCTTTGTCTTTGAGCGTGGTTATTGTGTCGATGAAGTTGAACTTCAATCTCCTTGCATGCACGGAGAGTTGAGCAAGTCCAGGTTCTGATTGCAATGCTTGATCTTCTTTTCCTTTCAGACTCGATATCTCGGAGGGGGGCTTATCATAGACAACCTACCTCTAACTAAGATTTCATGGAGTATTCTTCTGAGGATAGGGTCTACAACCTATTTTTCTGTTTCTGTAAGGATCCACGGAGTTTCCTTAGAGGCATATCATATCCTATATAACAATTTAGGATCAATACTCTTGAGGTTGTGTTCTGGCGAATGGTTACTTTATTTTTATGGGGAAGATGCAGTCTTTTCCCCTTAGGATTTGACTAGGGTAGCTCGGATATAACGCAGTCCTTCCTTCTTGGAGTAATAGGATGGTGCTTTGAAGATTATCGCTAACCCTTGGTCTAGAGCTGAAATCTTCAAAGGAACCCGAACTGAGTACTACAAGGCTGGTATACTACTTTATTCATACCTAACCTATCGGAGCAGTGGAATTAGCGGATCATCAAACATGTAAGAGATGGTGGAGTTAGCGGTTCTCCGGTCCATTAGGTGGGTCTTCAGCTAAAGTAGCAGAGGGGCTTCGTAAATCTTCAGTTATTGTCTCATCTAATGACTTGAGATTTGATGCTTGGCGAAGGATGTCGGATTTGGAAATCTTTCTGAAGTATCTTCTGATAGACAGTATTTGGGATATTAGTTGGACAAACGCAATCTTTCCACCATAGAGCTTCACTAAGGTCCTTCAAGAGTGGTACCAATATTCCATCTTGAAGTGTTGGCATGATGCTAAAGAATGTTGTATCTCCTTGGGTCTTGAGTTGAGGTCCTTGAGTGATGATCTATTGCGTAAACCTTGTCGGGGTGGTTTCCTAACGAAGCCTTATGGAGTTAGCTCTAGGTAGGTTAGTGGTTAATGATTGATACGTCATCTCTATAATTTTTGATGCTCCATGCTTGTTTTGTATCAACTATCTTATGTTTTGTCTACACTTTGAGGCATTTTTATAAATTTTCTAAAACTAACCTACTGACAAGATGTCGCAGTGCCAGTTGCTTGTTTTCTAGTGTTTTTAGTTTTAGAAAATCTAGTAAAGAAATATTCGGAATTGGATGAAACAAAAGCCGAAGTTCTTTTTCCAGACACGACACAGAAGTACAAAGCGGAGATGGAGGAGAGCCGCGAGGCGGCCACACCATAGGGTGGCGCGCCCCTGGGCACGCCAGGCCCTAGTGTGGGCCCCTCAGGCGGCCACCGACCTCGCCTCTTCGCCTATATAATCCCCTCGAGACGAAAACCCTACGGAGACGATCAGAATTCCACCAAAAGTTCTGTAGCGCCACCGCCACCGAAGAGGACATTCGGGGGACCGAAGTATCTCTTCTGGCACCCTGCCGAGACAGGGAAGTCCCCCCAGAGCATTCTCCATAGACTCCACCGCCATCTCCATTGCTGTTGCTGACTCCCATGATGAGGAGGGAGTAGTTCCCTCTCGAGGCTAAGGGTTCTACCGGTAGCTATGTGTTCTTATCTATCTCTCTATATGCGTGATCTTATTGAGATCATTAGCTTTGGAATCTGGCTGAATAAGTAGATCTATTCTTCTACTGAAGTGCTTTAATTAATCTCTGCTTATCCCCACATGTGTGAAGTTGACAGTGTGCACACCATGTGGCACTTAGGCTAAGGTTACATAATACTTATCATGAGTATAATTTGAGTTGGATGTATCTATGAGATTGCGGTGTTTGTTGGAACCATCTAGCACTCAAGGTGATTGTGAGGGGTTATCTAGATGGGGAATGTTAACTTTAAGGTGTGTTGTTATAGCCCTACATCGTCCAACCGGATAGTAGTTAAGGGTAGCATAATCAAGAGAAGATATTTATATGAGAGTGTCCACTAGTGAAAGTATGATTCGTAGGCCTTGTTTCTAAGCATTGAAAGATCGTTTAGAATCAGTCTTGCTACATGTTTGCTTGCTGCCACTCTTATTTCAGATTGCAATTACCACTTATAATCATCCATATTACTTGTATTTCACTATCTCTTTGCCGAACTAGTGCACCTATACACCTGAAAAGTGTATTGGGTGTGTTGGGGACATAAGAGACTTCTTGTATCTTGATTGCAGGGTTGCTTTAGAGGGATATCTTTGACCACTTCCTCCCTGAGTTCGATAAACCTTGGGTGATCCACTTAAGGGAAACTTGTTGCTGTTCTACCAACCTCTGCACTTGGAGGCCCAACACTGTCTACAAGAATAGAAGCGTGCATAGACATCAAGCTATTTTCTGGCGCCGTTGTCGGAGAGGTAAGGTAAAAGGTACTCACATCCTCTGGCTACTAAGCTATCTTCTAGTATTGTTGTTGTTGTGTGAGTGCTCAGAGTTATTTCCTTTAGATTCCGCAATTATATCATTTTGTTTCTTGTTTTTATTTTCACTAGTTAGGCTTAATGGAAAACAACAACAAAAATAGAGAGCTTTATAGTATTTATATTGAGTTAGGACATGAAGTGTTTGAAGAGAAAATTAAAAAACCTATGGAACTTTATTTGCATGCTAATAGCAATGTTATTAGTATGAATTTTTTGAACACCATTATTGCTAATGCTATGGAAAAGTCTAATCTTTGGGAATCTGGTTTTGGTGAGCATGATATTTTTAGTCCCCCAAGAACGGAGGAGAAAATTTACTTTGATGATACTATGCCTCCAATATATGATAATTACAATGATGAGTATGATATTTTAAGTCCACCTATTATTGAGGAGAAAATTAATTATGATTACAATATACCTCCTATATTTGATGATTATGGTGATGAGAATAAAAATGATAGCTATTTTGTTGAATTTACTACCACTATGATTAATAAGAATGACTATGCTTATAGGGGAGTAATAATTATTTTATGCATGTGGCTCATGATAAGAATGTTTTATGTGATATTTATATTTTCAATTTTGTTCATGATGCTACTGAAAGTTATTATAAGAGAGGGAAAATGGTTTTATGTATCTCAACAATATTAAGTTTCCCCTCTTTATGTTGAAAATTTTGAAGTTGCACTTGTTTTGCTTTCCTATGCTTGTTGCTTTGTGCTTTCATGACTTGTTTCTTTACAAGATTATTTTTCATAGGAAGTGAGTTAGACTTAAATTTGTTCCATATTTGCTTTTTGATGCTCTCTTTTACTTCAATTCATATTTCTTGTGTGACCATCATCGAAATTATCATGCCTATCTTAATGGCTATAAAGAAAGAGATTTTGGGAGACAACCCATTATATTTGTACTATCAGTTTATTTTTTGTGTGTTAAGTCTTGGAAGTTATTGCCTCTGTAATAACCTCTCCTGATCCTTTTTGTTTGGTTTTTATGCCAAGGATAACCTGTAATGAGACAGAAGTAAATAAGGGGAAGTTGCTGTCCCAAAACAGATTTCTATGTGTCACTGTAAAAATCGCGAAAAATCTCAGTACGTCGGACTGAGCTGTAATTTTTTGTGCTTATGCCCCAGGTTATTACCCAACTTTAGTTAGTTTTTCACTTTTCCATTTGAGCAATACAAGAGTTTCGAAAAAATCGGTCTTTACCTGCTGGTCTGTTTTGACAGATTTCTACCATTATTTTTATTTGCCTCTTAATCGGTTTCTTTTTGAGTTCTCTTGGTCACTCGATCTTTTGAAAGAAATTGATATAGTAGATTATGTAATGGATGATTTACGTGAGTTGAAACTGAACCCAAAGGATTATTATTTTGAATACACTAATGTTGCTAATGAAGATTGTGTGAAGTTTTGTTTGAAGGTGGTTTTCAAGTGTAGGAAGAGAATGATGTGATGAGATGAAGTATGGACAAAAGGTCAAGCTTGGGGATGCCACCCGTGTCACCCCAAGAAATATTAAAGGGGTACAAGCCTCAAATCTTGGGGATGTTCAAGGTATCCCCTTCTTCATCAATAATCTCAGGTCTTCTTTCAAGACACTTTATTTTTATTACCATATGCACTATGTGTTGTTCTTGGAGCGTATTTGTTTTTAGTTTTCTTTTGCTTTCTTTGCCGCAATAAGTTGGTTGGATCCCAACACACTTCTTTTGGAGAGAGACACACCCCGTTATTCATTCCCTAGAACACTCTAGTTTTCACTCTTATTGTTATGTGAGTGTTCTCCTTTGCTAGCACTGCGTTTAGCTTTAGTTTTCTTATTTTTTGGCTTAGAACTTTTTAGTTCTTCTTTTTAGATGGGTGAGACATGCTCTCTGGTCTTTATTGATTATTATCTTCGAGAGTTGTTTATAATAAGTCGATTGGCGTTGGAAAAGAGTAGAAAGTTTCATGCCTATAGTGGTACAAAAGGAAGCTTGTTTTGACTGTGACTTAGACTTTATCGTGTCATGTTAGATGTTTCTTTGACCATATGCTTAGTGATTATTGTTGTAGCATGACTTATTTCAAACAACTGAGAATGCTTAATGTGCCTTGAAAGAATCATGCGTTGTTTTAGCATACAAAAGCATAATATTGTGGTATTCTCCTTTGATGCTTTATTTGGGTTGACTTGGCACATGCTTACACCATGTTAACACTACGAACCATTCACCGTAGCCTCTATGATCATATAGTTTTTGACTTGCAATATCACTTTATTCTTTAATTAATAATGTTTTGTCTCTTTGCATGATTATGGCCATTACTTCTCTCTTAGTTGGTCGCTCCCAGTCTTTTGCTAGCCGCCACCTGTACTGAGTATGAGTTCTACTCATGCATCAAACTCCCAAGAAACCAAGTTATTCCAAATATTCCTCTATAAATACCTATGCATGGTGTGTTACACCATTCCAAGTATATTCATGTGTTTATCTATCTTCCAAATTAAACTTTTGTTATGTGAAAATTAGTGATTAAAGCTCTCACAAACTGGATGGCACACTTTATTTTATTGCACTAAATAAACTTGAACCATTGTGTCCATCTATGTTGCTTATATGCTTGCACTTTATAAGTTGTGAATTAGCAGAACCATGATACCATGGGGAACGCTTTCAACGTTGCACTTATTATTCAGTTGATATCATGTTCTTTTGTTTATGGATCTCGGCGGTGTCAAATAAAAGGGGAGCTAGTAAGCTCATGGAGTTTGTATATGTGTTAGAGAAACACCTGGGCGGCTAGCCTAAGCCATGACTAATCATGGTGGAAGCCATATTCGGAGGAGCTTGGGCCACGTGGTGTCGTGGAGCGTCGGGCGCCCTTCCGCGCGAGTCACCGCCATCCTCGCCGGCGCGTGCCCCCCACACCACCCGTCCTTGCCGCCTCCCCGCTATGGCGCCACCTGCTGGCGCGTCGAGGTCCATGAGCTGGGCCGACATGGTGGAGGAGGAGGAGATGGCCTCGTATTCCTCCTCCGCGCGCTCCCACTCCGATGTGGTGTGGGACGGCAACCCCACCCCCTGCCAATGTCGCCGTGGTGAGCTCCCCTCCTCCTAGGGCCCCAGCACCCGGCGCTGCTCCTACCCCTGCAGTGCGCCCTCAACCTGGTCGATGGTTGGCCTCGGTGGTTCAACAACCGAAGGTGGCAAATCGGTCGGCGCCGGTGGACTAGCAGCTCGTGGGTGGCAAGCAGAAGAGGCAAAGGCGCCAGCGCTGGGGTACACAACCGTCATTCACGATGCCGGACAGCATACCTCTGGACCTTGCAGGCCTTTGCTACAACTGTGCGGAGCCGAGCCATGTCGCTGGCCAGTGCAAGAGCAAGACCAAATGCCTCAACTGTAAGGGGGACGACCACATCGCTAGGCAGTGCTCCCTGCGCTTCAATGGTCGTGCGAGGGCAGCGGAGGGCGGCACGGACAGGGCTGCTGGTGGCCAGGGCGCCGGTGGTGCGCGACGCGAGCGGACACCGCTGAGGAGGTCGGCCCACGAGCGGCTGGGAAGCCGCGTGGGTGGAGATGGTGGACCGCGAAGCGGTGTCGTAGCGGCTCAGGTGGAGGAGCTGCCCGTCCACCCGGCGGCGGCGGCAGGGCCCCCGTACGTTCCTCCGCATGCCAGAGGGCGCCGTCTGGCGCGGGAGCGCCTGGGTCCGAGTGTTGAGGATGTCGCCTCCCTCTCTCCCTGCCTATGATGGCGGAACTGTCGGCAGAGCCGCCTGCCGACCCGATGGCCGTGGTGTTCGCTGGCTTGGCTGCGGCGAGGCCAGAGCGGGAAAGGTGTATCATTTATCGCACGGCGGAGGTGGACGATGGTTAGAGAGCATTGCGGTGGAGCTTGGTGGCCTACGTCTCTGACACCAGGCGTTCCGTGGGCGGCGAGCGGCACTGGTGGCATGTTACCTAGAGCTGGAGGGGCACTTCTCGGTGCACCGGTTCTGGCCTGCGAACCTACTGCTGCTTTTCGCCTCCAGGGCGTGGAGGGACCGGGTGGCCAGCGACAGTTCTTTCGATGGCAGGGAGTTATCGCTGAGGTTCAGCCCATGGAACAGGTAGCTGCATGTCACGCGGCGTTTGTTTAGGTATCGGGTTCACTTGGAAATGGTGGGCATCCCTTTGATCTCATGGAGATTGGACACGGTGAAATCGGTGCTGGGGACGTCAGTGTGGGTTGAGAGGGTGGGCACGGAGACGGCGAGCCGTGCCGACCTTGGCAGTTTTTGGGTGACGGCCTGGACTGACAACCCGACGCTGATCCCGCGGTGAAAGCAGTTGTGGCTTACCGAGCCACTCGAGTTCGGTGATGAAGATGATGACCTGCTCCTTCCGGTGGAGGCCCTGATTCCGTAGGAGGTGGCGCTCTTGGAATTCAATGTCGTGGTGCATCTCGTGCGCGTCGAGGACACAACTGCCTCGACGGGCAGGTCTTCATCGGGTGTTGCGGGCGGCACGGATGAGGATGACTGGGGCGGCGATGGAGGGATGAATGGTGATCTAGGCATGGGACCCTCCACTGGGCGTCACCGGCGGGACCCGTTCTCCTGTGCACGCGGGTATACGGACGGCGGCGTGCCAAAGCCCTCCCATTGCTGGGGAGGAGCGCGTGAGTGGCGGGTGGCCTTGGGTCAAACCTCGGCGGTCCAGCTGTGTCCGCGCTTGCTGGGCCCCACTGGGCGCGTGGCCGTTGCTAGGGAGGCGGCCGAGTCAGGACAAGGTCAAAAAGGGAGTATGGACCTAGTCCAAGGCGAGAAAGGTGGGGCTAGCGCGGCCCAGGCTAGTAAAGTGAGTGTTGGCGAGGTCGGGGTCGGCTCTGGACGAGGCTGACCACCTGTCCCCCCAACGCCAGCCCGGGGGAGTTCAATTTTTGGCGGAGTCCTGTGGGTCTCGTGCGGGAAGTGGGGCTGCGCGGGTTCCTTCTCGCCCGTGGGGCTCACCTTCATTCCAAAACGTTGGGCCTCGCCTGCTGGATAGTGAGGCTGTGGGCTCTCTAGGCTTCTCGGACCATGATAGCTCTTGGTCCCAGGATGTTGGTGGGAGTGGTTCGGTGGGCCAGGGCCTTGGGTCGGTTGGTGGCGAGGCGCGGGTGCGCATGTTCGAGGTGAGTCTCTCGCAACGGGACTCTTATGTCCAGAAGGGGTCCTTGGGCGAGCACGATGTGGCCCGGGGTACTGCGTCAAGTGGCGAGCGGTCGGTGGAGAGTGGCCGGCCCTCGCTAGTGGAGACCCAGGATGGCGGGATGACGGTTGCAGGCCGCGACCCGCTGGGGGTCCCTCGCACGCGGATAGCGGGCCCAGGGTTGAGCCTCGCTCTCACGCTGGGTCGCGCTCTCCACATGTCACACATGTTGTGTGGGTCCCCCGGCCGATGATGATCTACGGCTTGCTAGCTTCAGGGAGCTATGCCAGCTACATCGGCAGGCCCTGCTCCCTCGCACGACACCTAGGAGGCCTCGTCACAAGCACACGCCTCCATTGGTGCTGCGTCGCAGTAGGCGGGTGGCGGGGTGGTTTGCTCCCGGCACGCCGATCAAGCAGCAGCAGAAGACCCTCATGGTACAGCTGGAGATTGCCCGCGAGGGTGAGGTGATTGGCGTTGAAGCTCTACAGGCATACCTCAATTTCTTCGACGATCCCTTGACTCAGGAGAACCCGACCGCGTGTCTGGCCCAATTTGGCTGGACACCGAAAGCTTTGTCGGTCAATGACGACGGTGTGGAGGCCATTGCGGTCTAGTTTAGACTCTGAGTGTAATAATAATAATGGCGGACTTTCTCTCGCTGCTGGTTTGGAATGTGAGAGGCCTCAATCAATTGGCCTGGTGCGATGCGGTCTAGCAGGTGGTGGCGCTTACGGGCGCGAGTGTGGTTTGTCTGCAGGAGACCAAGCTCCAGGTAGTCTCGCGGGCCATTGTGGATTGCTGTTTGGGTCGTTAGTTTGATGAGTTCCTTTTCCTTCTTGTGGACGGCACACGGGGTGGCATCCTTCTTACATGGATTTCGATGGTGGTGGCCCTATCCAACCCCCATGTTTCGGCCAATGCCATTACGCATGGGTTGAATCTCTAGGTTCGGGAGGGTGGTGGTTCACTGGGGTCTATTGGCCTCAGGGGGAACCTTTTAAGGGGCAGTTACTGAGATCTGGCCGAGGTCAGGGCCCTCCACCCGGGTCCATGGCTGGTGGTGGGCGACTTCAACGTGATCGTTGACGCGGCAGACAAGAACAACTCCAACCTTAACCGCCGCATGATGGCCAAATTCCGGCGGACGTTGGCCGCGTTGGAGCTTAAGGAGTTGTACTTAAATGGCCGTCGCTACACTTGGTCGAACGAGAGGGCCCATGCCACTATGGAGAGGCTTGATAGGGTCTTCACGACTGTGGACTGGGAGGTGAGGTATCCCTCATCCTTCTTCTCGGCACTATCCTCCTCGACGTAGGATCACTGTCCGCTCCTCCTCAACCTCGACGCCCAACTCAAAACCGGTAAGCGCTTTCGTTTCGAGGCTTTCTGGCCCAAGGTGGATGGTTTCTGGGAGACGATGGAGGCTACGTGGGCCTCTAGGCCTACTCTTGCGAACCCTTTCAAGCGGCTCGTGGCGAAGCTGTCAACGATGGCTAAGGCCCTGACCAGCTCGAGTGATAGGATCATTGGCAACAACAAAAGGCAGATCATGTTGGCCAATGAGTTGATCCTGAGACTGGATGTCGCTATGGAGGCTAGGGACCTCTCCCCCAGCGAACGTGCGTTCCGTAGGCTTCTCAAAAAGAAGCTCCTAGGGTTGGCTTCGGCTGAGAGGACGATCTCCCGACAAAAATCTAGGTTGTTGTGGTTGAGTGAGGGGGACGCCTGCACCAAATTCTTCCACTTACATGCCGATCATCGGCGGAGGAAAAACTACATCGCCCACCTCAAGATCGAGGGGGTGCTAGTGGCTGATCAGCTGGGTAAGGCTGAGGCGGTGGACGCTTTCTACGTGCAGCTACTAGGGTCATGTCTGGGACGTGCGGGGTCCTTGGACCTAGGCTTCTTGGGGCTAATGTAGCACGACCTCTCCGAGCTAGAACTCCCATTATCTAAGGAGTAAGTGTGGGGGTGATTCGATCTCAGGAGTTGGACAAGGCGCCCGGGCCAGATGGATTCACGGGCAGGTTCTACACATCCTGCTGGCCTATCATCAAGGCTGACGTCCTGGCCGCCTTTCAGGCGTTGTGGGAGGGGGACTCCCGGGGGTTGCACGCGACCAACAAGGCACTGATCATGTTGCTCCTGAAGCATGCCGATGCGGTGGCGGTTAAGGACTTTAGCCCCATTAGCCTGATCCATAGTGTGGCTCAGCTGGTGTTGAAGGTTCTCTCGGTGCGCCTGGCCCCAAGGATGGCCCAGTTGGTTGGCCCCCACCAGAGTGTGTTCATTCGTGGGAGATACATCCACGAAAACTTCTAGCTCGTGCAAGGCACATCCAAGAAGCTTCACCGACTCAAAGCTGCATCGGTCATGCTCAAGCTTGACATGATGAAGGCATTCGACACAGTGGATTAGGCCTTTCTGCTCAAGGTCCTACTGAAGCTTGGCTTCGGTGAGAGGTGGATCGGTATGATTTGTGGGTTTCTAGGCTCGGCGTCGACAAGAGTCCTAGTGAACGGCTCCCCTAGAGAGATGATATACAACCAGAGGGGGTTGAGACAGGGGGATCCGCTCTCCCCCTTCTCTTTGATATGGTCATGGACGTGCAGCATAAGATCTTCAAGTAGGCGGTAGATGAAGTGCTCCTATCGGAGATGGTGGCTGGTGGGCTGCGGCACCGCACCTCCATGTACGTAGATGATGTTATTACCTTCGTTCGGCCCACGCTCCTGGATCTTCGCACTTGCATGGCGATTGTGGATGACTTTGGCATGGCCTCGGGCTTGCGCACCAATCTGGCGAAGTGCTCGATACACCCGATACAGTGCTCACCGGAGCAGGTGGAGCTGGCATAGAGTATTCTGGGCTGCGAGGTCGACAGTTTCCACTGTAAGTACCTAAGCCTCCCATTGGGCCTCCGCAAACCAACGGAGGCCCAACTTTAGTTCGTGGTAGACAATGTGGCTAACATGCTATAGCCATGGTGTGTAGGTCTAATGAACAGGGGGCGCACTACCCTGGTGAAGACCACCCTTTCGGCCATCCCGGTTCATGCTCTCATGTCGCTGGATGTCCCGCCCTAGACGCTGGTGGCGTTCCGCAAGGTCATCAGGGCGTTCCTGTGGAAGGGATGGAGAGTGGTGTAGGGTGGGCATTTCTTGGTCGCCTGGGACAAGGTTTGCTCCCCGAAGGAGTTTGGAGGCCTCGGCATCCCCAACCTACGCTTGCAATACTTTGTGCTGAGATGCCGCTGGGCGTGGCTGCAGAGGGTGGACCCTAGTGAAATGTGGGCGGAGCTGGACCACGGGCTGCCACGTCAGACCATGGATCTCTTTCACGCGGATACATGCTTCAAAGTGGGCAATAGGGAGCGGGCCATGTTCTGGCAGGATCTTTGGATCAATAGCCGCCGAGTTGAGGAGATTACGCCTAACTTGCTGGCCACAGTGCCCCCGGGCAAAGTGAAGGCTCGATCGGTCAAGGAGGGACTAGAGGGTATGTGGCTCAGAGATTGTGGGCCAGACCTGGGCGAGGCGGCAGTCCCGGAGTTCTTCCTGTTATGGATGCGCTCGCTGAGGTTCGGTTGGTCCCCGGACAAGAGGACGTGTTGACCTGGAGGTGCTCGCAGGACGGTCTATACTCGGCAAAGTCGGCATACGCTGCCTTCTTTGCTGGTACTACTCGAGCTCCTGCCGCTAGCCAGATTTGGTGTTCCCGGGCCCCGCATAGTCGTAAGTTCTTCGCATGGCTGGCGTCAAGGGACCGCTGCTGGACGGCCGATCGGTTAGAGCGGCGTGGGCTCTCCCGGCCGGCCAAGTGCCTGCTTTGTGACTAGGAGCCGAAAAGCATCCAGCATCTTATGTTGGGATGTGTGGTGGCCCGAGAGGTTTGGGCCTGGGCGCTCCGGTGATGGGACCAGATCCAGTGGATGCCGAAGGGGGACACGAACCTTCTTCATTGGTCGACGTCCAGACCCTGCGTGAAGGCTCACCAGCGCGACCTCCTAGAAAAAAATCATGGTGGAAACTTGCAGCATAACCATAGTGAGCATTATGTGAAGCATCCTCAATAAAACCTATGCAAATAGCAAATAAAAAGATCGCTGAGATGCTCATTGTCTGTTTCCTTGTCATTTTGATATGGGAAAGCTCATGTGTCATGGGGCAAGGGGTACCCCATTGGTGGTTCTCCATGATACACATGTACTTACAATGACAAGAACTTACTTGTGACTAAAGTTGAGTAGCATGAGGTTCAGTACTCGTAAGCAAGGGGCATGAGATTTTCAACCTATAACTTGTGAAGCATATCCTCATATTTGTGTCACTTTAACCTTAATCACCTCAAGATGCTTATGATAGGGGCAATGAGAGCTAAAAGCTAGTAAGTACCATAATTTTTGGAAGCTCTTTATGAAACTTGAAATCCCTGCTTCCTTCTATGAAGGGCTTTCTTTTTATCTTTTTATGTTGAGTCTCCATCTTCTATCTTTATGCACCAATTAAGAGAGCATAGTTGTCATTCTTAGTTCAATGTGCATTGTCCCAAAACTTATTGATTGATTTCATAATTTTAGTAATGCTTGCTCTTAAATTATTTGTATCTAGTCACCCTTATGAACTTTGAAGGTGTCCTATGCATTTATGTTCTGCTAATCCATGAAGGACGAGCTGATTACCACTCTTATTATGTCTTTTATATGTGAAACAAACAAATGTTTTTCAATGCATTGTTATTCATGATCTTTTGTTTGTACCTTTTTATGTTGCAACTTAGTTGCTTTGTCTTATTGCTAGATCTATATCTTTCATGTTTATGTTAGAGTACTATGATCCCAACTATCAACGTTTTACTATACCTTGATAAGGATTGTGATGGTGCATGTCACCTCAAAAATTATTATTTTTATCACTTAAATACTCGAGGACGAGCAGGAGTTAAGCTTGGGGATGCTTGATACGTCATAAACGTATCTATAATTTTTGATGCTCCATGCTTGTTTTGTATCAACTATCTTATGTTTTGTCTACACTTTGAGGCATTTTTATACATCTTCTGGAACTAACCTATTGACAAGATGCCGCAGTGCCAGCTGCCTATTTTCTAATGTTTTTGGTTTCAGAAAAGCTAGTAAAGAAATATTCTCGGAACTGGACGAAACAAAAGCCGAAGTTCCTATTTTCCCGACATGACACAGAAGTCCAAAGCAGAGATGGAGGAGAGCCACGAGGCGGCCACACCATAGGGTGGCGCGCCCCTGGTTGCGCTAGGCCCTGGTGTGGGCCCCTCGGGCGGCCACCAACCTCGCCTCTTCGCCTATATAAACCCCCCAAGACGAAAACCCTAGGTAGAGGATCAGAATTCCACGAAACATTCTGCAGTGCTGCCGCCACCGAAGTGGAGATTCGAGGGACCGAAGTCCCTGTTCTGGCACCCTACCGGGATGGGGAAGTGCCACCGGAGCCATCCCCATCGCCGTTGCTGACTCCCATGATGAGGAGGGAGTATTTCTCTCTCAAGGCTAAGGGCTCTACTAGTAGCTATGTGTTCATCTCTCTCTCTATGCGTGATCTTATTGAGATCATGAGCTTTGTAATCTAGTTGAATAAGTAGATCTATTTTGCTACTCAAGTGCTTTAATTAATCTCTGCTTATCCCCACAAGTGTGAAGTTGACAGTGTGCACACTGTGTGGCACTTAGGCTAAGGTTAAAGAAATACTTATCATGAGTATAATTTGAGTTGGATGTATCTATGAGATTGCGGTGTTTGTTGGAACCATCTAGCACTCAAGGTGATTGTGAGGGGTTATCTAGATGGGGAATGTTAACTTTAAGGTGTGTTGTTATAGCCCTACATCGTCCAACCGGATAGTAGTTAAGGGTAGCATAATCAAGAGAAGATATTTATATGAGAGTGTCCACTAGTGAAAGTATGATTCGTAGGCCTTGTTTCTAAGCATTGAAAGATCGTTTAGAATCAGTCTTGCTACATGTTTGCTTGCTGCCACTCTTATTTCAGATTGCAATTACCACTTATAATCATCCATATTACTTGTATTTCACTATCTCTTCGCCGAACTAGTGGATTTATACATCTGACATGTGTATTGGGTGTGTTGGGGACACAAGAGACTTCTTGTATCTTGATTGCAGGGTTGCTTGAGAGGGATACCTTTGACCACTTCCTCCATGAGTTCGATAAACCTTGGGTGATCCACTTAAGGGAAACTTGTTTTTGTTCTACAAACCTCTGCACTCGGAGGCCCAACATTGTCTACAAGAATAAAAGTGTGCGTAGACATCAACGATACTTCTTGCTAGTCTTCAGTCATAGTAGAGACATCCCACTTAGGAGGAGTTGTCTTCACTAGAATTCCTTGCGTTATTTCTACTCGATGGCGGAGTAGACTCGGTGTCTTCATGCAGTCTTGTCTTCAGGAATTTGGAGTATTCTGGCCTTCTGGTGAGGAACTTCCCACTGATTTGGGTAGAGTCAACTAAAATAGTTAGTAGTTTGGGGTTTTAGGAAACTCTAACATGTCGAAGGCTAGTGGAGTTAGGTCTTCTCTTCCGGTCTTGGGGCTTTCTTGTTGAGCATGGGGATCCTTTGATAGTAGACTTCTGGTTTCAACGAAATTCTCGCTAGTGTCGGCAGATGAATGATGGAGCATAGTGTTGAGGATGAGTCTTGATAAGTGAGTTTAAAGAAGTATGCCATCCAGCTGAGGAGAAGTCTTTGGATGTTTCCAACTTGATGTTGTCGAGGTCCTGGTTCTTGGAATCCTCTTCCTCTCATAACTCTTGGGGTTCATATTAGTCGTGTGATATGTCATAAACGTATCTATAATTTTTGATGTTCCATGCTTGTTTTATATCTACTTTCTTATGTTTTGTCCACACTTTGGAATATTTTTACACATTTTCTGGAACTAACCTATTAACAAGATTCCATAGTTCTAGTTGCCTGTTTTCTGTTGTTTTTGGTTTTAGCAAAGCTAGTAAGGAAATATTCTCGTAATTGGACCAGACAAAAGCCAAAGTCAATATTTTACCCGAAGCAACACGGAGTCCGAAGGGGAGACGAAGAGGGGCACCAGGGCGGCCACACCCTAGGGTGGCGCGGCCAGCCCTAGGCGCGCCGCCACCTAGTGTGGGCCCCCTGGTACTCCACCGACCTAGCCCTTCCGTCTATAATAGCCTCTCGGGACGAAAACCCTAAGTACCTGATCAAAATTCCACGAAAAAGTCTGTAACCACCGTCATCTCCATCCCTAGATCGGGAGGGATATGAAGCTCTTCCCAGCACCCTGCCGGAGGGGAGAGATCACCCTGGAGGCCTTCTTCATCACCATCCCTGCCTTTGGTATGATGCGTGAGTAGTTTATCCCTGGACTACGGGTCCATTTAGTAGCTATATGGTTGGTTCTCCTCCTTTGTGCTATCATGTTTAGATCTTGTGAGCTCCATTCATAATCAAGATCATCTATTTGTAATCTTACATGTTGTGTTTGCGGGGATCCGATGGATGTTGAGATGCTATTTCAGATTGATTATTGATTCTATCATGGCTATGTTATTTTTGATCTTGCATGCTTTCCGTTGTTAGTAGCTATCTTGGCCAAGTAGATGCTAGCAACTCTAAGAGGGAGTATTTATGCTCGATAGTGGGTCATGCCTCTAGTAATCTGGGGAAGTGATAGGAATCTCTAAGGTACTAGATGTGATGTTGCTACTAGGGAGAAAATAGCAATCCTTTGTCCATGGGATAATCGTATTGTTTACTTTACACACTTTGGTTAATGCAATTATCTGTTGCTTGCAACTTAATACTGGAGGGGGTTCGAATGATAACCTAAAGGTGGATTATTAGTCATAGATGCAGTTGGATTACCGTCTATGTATAATATTGTAATGCCCAATCAAATCTCATAGGAGTCAAGACGATTAGTATATGCATGATGCTCTCTCGGTGTCTGTCAATTGCCCCGCTGTAATTTGTTTACCCAACATGTCATCTATCTTAAGGAGAATCACCTTTAGTGAACTATGGACCCCGGTCCATTCTTTTACCATCAATCTACCATCTACTATTTACTATTTACTGTTTACTTTCTACAAGCAATTACTATCTTCCACACAATACGTTTAATCCTTTGTTTCAGCAAAACCGGTGAGATTGACAACCTCACTGTAAATTGGGGCAAAGTTATGTGGTTGTGTTGTGCAGGATTCCAAGTTGGAGACAACACCTTGGGGTTGTTTCCTTGCTCCTACTGGTTCGATAACCTTGGTTTTACAGCTATGGGAAAACTTGATGTTGTTCTCATCATACCTTCCTCTTGGGGTTCCCAACGAGCTCGATATATTTTGAGCCATCAAGCCTTTTTTCTGGCGCCGTTGCCGGGGAGTCAAGGACAGCTTCACAAGGGGAGTCCTTCATAACCAATCTCTTTACTTTGTTTCTTGTTTTTCTTAGTTTATTTCTGCTTTGTTTGCTTATTTCTTTTATCAAAAGCACAAAAAATTAGTTGTACTAGTTTGCTTCCTTTATTAAAAACACACAAAAAATGAATACTCCTAAGAATACTAAGCTATGTGACTTCACTAGCACCAACAACAATGATTTCATGTCCACACCTATTGCTCCACATGTTCCTAAAGCTACTTTCTTTGAAATTAAACCTGCTTTGCTCAATCTTGTTATGAAAGAAAAAATTTCTAGTGTTGGTACTGAAGATGCTGCTGCTCACCTTAATAACTTTGTTGAACTTTGTGAGATGCAAAAACATAGAGATATAGATGGAGATATTATTAAGCTTAAATTGTTTCCTTTCTCTTTGAGAGGAAAAGCTAAAGAATGGTTGCTATCCCTAACTAGAAATAGTATTGATTCTTGGACTAAATGCAAAGATGCTTTCAATGGAAAATACTATCCTCTTGCTAAGATTAGATCTATGAGAAGTGAAATAATGAAAAACAATCTGATAATGAACATGTTGCTCAAGCTTGGGAAAGAATGAAATCTTTGGTAAAGAATTGTCCCACTCATTGACTGACTGCTTGGATGATTATCCAAACCTTTTATGCAGGACTGAATTATTCTTGAAGAAATCTATTGGATTATGCTACTAGAGGTACCTTTATGACCATTACTTTGAGTGCTGCAACAAAGCTCCTTGATAATATGATGGTTAACTATTCCGAATGGCACACCGAGAGAGCTTCACAAGGTAAGAAGGTAAATTCTGTTGAAGAAACCTCCTCCTTGAGTGATAAAACTGATGTTATTATGTCTATGATTGTTAATGGGAAAGCTCATATTGATCCCAATCATGTTCCCTTAGCCTCTTTGGTTGCTCAAGAAGAGCAAGTTGATGTGAACTTTATTAGAAATAATAATTTTAGCAACAATGCCTACAGGAATAATTTTGGTAATACCAATTATAGGCCATATCCTCCCAATAATGGTAATGCTTATGGAAATTCCTACAACAATAATAGGAGTGCACCCTCTGAACTTGAAGTCATGCTTAAAGATTTTATAATAAACAAAATGCTTTCAATAAAACTAATGAGGAAAAACTCTCTAATGCTGAAAGAAATATAGCATCATTGTCTGAAGCACAATCTTCTTTGATTAATAAAATGGCTGCTAAACCTGAAACCATAGAAAATCCCATTGCCTCTACTAATGCCATACAAGTTAGAATTGATGAAAATGTTAGATTGTTAGCTGAATTGCATGCCAAGTGGGAAAGAGAAGATAACATTGCTAGAAATAGTAGTATTTGTACTATCACCACCACTAATGTTGATGCTATCAAACCACATGAAGTCCCCATTCCTTTAGCAACAATGCCTAAAACAAATGGAACCTTCTCTAATAAAAATGCTGAAATTCTTCGAAATATGGGAAACAATAGCTCTACTACCTTGGATGGTAATTATGATTTTGATCTTGATGGTTGCAATATCTCTGAAGTAATTATGTTCCTACAAAATCTTGCTAAAAGTCCTAATGCTAGTGCTATGAATATGGCCTTTACACAACACATTACTGATGCTCTCATAAAAATTAAAGAAGAAAAGATGAAACATAAAGCTTCTATCCCTATGAAATTAGAAGATGGTTGGGAACCCATCATTAATATGAAAGTGAATGATTTTGATCTCAAAGCTTTATGTGATCTTGATAGTAGTGTTTCTATTATGCCTAGAAAGATTTATGAAATGCTTGATTTTCCAGCATTGGAAAATTGTTATCTAGATGTCCAACTTGATGATAACGCTAAAAAGAAACTCATGGGGGGTATTCATGATGTTCTTATTATGGTTAACAATACCTATGTCCTCGTTGATTTCTATGTTTTGGATGTTGAATGCAATGCTTCTTGTCCTATTATTTTGGGAAGACCTTTTCTTAGAACTGTTGGTGTCATTATTGATATGAAAGAAGGCACCTTTAAATATCAATTCCCACTCAAGAAGGTATTAAACACTTCCCTAAGAAGAGAGAGAATACTCCTTTTGCCTCTCCTATTAAAACAAAATTTGCTCTTAATGCTTCTTCATTTGAGAATACTTGATTCTTGCTTCTTATGCCTAGCTCAAAGGCGTTAAAGAAAAGCATTTAGTGGGAGATAACCCAAATTTTTAGTCAATAAATTTTTCTTTTGTTGAGTCTTGGAAGTTATTGCCTCTGTAATAATCTCTCCTTATCCTTTTTGTGTGGTTTTGGTGCCAAGAGTAACCTCTAATGAGAGAGAAGTAAGACTTGGAAAAGTTGTTGTCCTGAAACAGATTTTTGTGCTTCTCTGAACATCGGATTGAGCTATAATTGTTTGTTCTTCTGCCCTAGGTTGTTATCCAAATTTCGTTAGTTTAACACTTTTCGATTTGAGCAACAGAAGGTTTTCGTAAAAAAATGGTTTTTACCTGCTGGTCTGTTTTGACAGATTTTTGCCATTATTTTCATTTGCCGCTTAATCTCTTTCTCTTTGAGCTCTCTTTGATCACTTGAACTTTTAAAAGGAATTGCTAAAGTAGCTTCTGTTTTAATGGAAGTTTTACATGTGTTGAAACTGAACCAAACGACTTATTATCTTGAGTACACTAATGTTGCTAATGAAGATTGTGTGAAGTTTTGTAAGAAGGAAAATTTTAAGTGTAGGGAAGAATAGTGTGATAAGATGAAGTATGGACAAAAGCTCAAGCTTGGGGTGCCACCCGTGTCACCCCAAGAAATATTGAGGAAGTACAAGCATCAAAGCTTGGGGATGCCCAAGGCATCCCCTTCTCCATCAATAAAAATCTCAGGTTTTCTTCCAAACACTTCATTTTTATTGTTTCATGCACAATTGTGTTGTTCTTGGAGCGTCTTCGTTTTTGTTTTTAGTTTTTGTTTGCTTGGTTTGCTTAAATAAATTGGTTGGACCCCTGCATTCATACATAGTTTCAAATAAGTTGATTTGGATTGGAAAGAGTAGGAAAGTTCATGCTTATAAGTGGTATAAAAGGAGCTTGTTTTTGACTGTGACTTAGAATTTATCATGTCATGCTTGGTATTGCTTTGACTTTATGCTTAGTGATTATTGCTCTAGCATGACTTATTACAAACAATTGAGATATCTTAATGTGCCTTGAAAGAATCATGCGTTGTTTTAGCATATAAAAGCATAGTATTGTGGTATACTCCTTTAATGCTTTATTTGGGTTGACTTGGTGCATGCTAACACCATGTTAAAACTATACCAAGTCACCATAGCCTCTATGATCATTTAGTTTTCGACTTGTAATATCACTTTATGTTTTAATTAATATTTTTTGTCGTTTTGCATGATTATGGCCATTATTGCTATCTTATGGCCATTAGTGCTCTCTTAGTTGGTCGCTCCCAGTCTTTTGCTATCCTCCACATGTACCAAGTATGAGTTCAACTCATGCATCCAACTCCAAATAAAACCAAGTTATTCCAAAGAGTCCACCATACCTACCTATTAGCATTATTGATATTCCAAGTATATTCATGTTTTTATCTATCTTCCAAATTAAACTTGGTATGTGAAAATTAGTGATTAAAGATCTCACGAACTTGATGACACACTTTACTTTATTGCACTTAATAAACTTGAACCATTGTGCCCATCTATGTTGCGTATATGCTTGCACTTTGTAAATTGTGAATTAGCAGAACCATGTATCCTGGGGAACGCTTTCAACATTGCACTTTATTTTGTTGATATCATGTTATTTTGCTTATGGATCACGGCGGTGTGAAATGAAAGGGGAGCTTGTAAGGCTCATGGAGTTCGTATATGTGTTAGAGAAACGCCTGGGCGGCTGGTCTAAGCCATGCCTAATCATGGTGGAAACCTGCAGCATAACCATAGTGAGCAATCTGTGAATCATTCAAAAAAGAGAAAAAAAGTGAAAAAGAAAAAGAAAAAAAAGGGAAAACCCTATGCAAATAGCATACAAAAAGATTGTTGAGATGCTCATTGTCTGCTTGCCTTGTCATTTTGATATAGGGAATCTTCCGTATCATCGGGCAAGGGGTACCCCGTTGGCGGTTCTTTATGATACACATGTACTTACAATGACAAGAACTTAGTTGTGACTAAAGGTGATTAGAATGAGATTCGGTACTCGTAAGAAAGGGGCATGAGATTTTTAGCTTATAACTTGTCAAGCATATCCTCATATTTGTTCACTTTAACCTTAATCACCTTAAAGATGCTTATGATAGGGGCAATGAGAGCTGAAAGTTAATAAGTACCATAATTTTTGGAAGCTCTTTATGAGACTTGAATCCATACTTCCTTCTATGAAGGGCCTTTCTTTTACTTTTATGTTGAGTCTCCATCTTCTATCTTTATGCACCTATTCAAAGAGCATAGTGGTCATTCTTAGTTTAATGTGCATTGTCCTAAAACTTGTTGATTGATTCATAACTTTGATATCTCTTGTTCTTAAAATATTTGTATCTAGTCACCCTTGTGAACTTTGAAGGTGTCCTTTGCATTTATGTTTTGCTACACTATGAGGGACAAGCTGAATACCATTCTCATTATGTTTTCTATATGTGAAACAAACAAACGTATTTCAAAGCATTGTTATTCATGAAAATTTTGTTTGTACCTCTTCATGTTATAACATAGTTCCTATGTCTTATTGTTAGAACTATATCTTTCATGCTATCTTAAAGTACTATGATCGCAGCTATCAATGTTTTACAAATACCTTGATCAAGATTGTGATGGTGCATGTCACCTCAAAAATTATTCTTTTATTCATCACTTACCTACTCGAGGACGAGCAGGAGTTAAGCTTGGGGATGTTGATACGTCATAAACGTATCTAATTTTTTTGATGTTCCATGCTTGTTTTATATCTACTTTCTTATGTTTTGTCCACACTTTGGAGTATTTTTACACATTTTCTAGAACTAACCTATGAACAAGATGCCACAGTGCTAGTTGCATGTTTTCTGCTGTTTTTGGTACAACCTCCATATGAAAATGTGGTTCATATGTACTTGTTCGAACCATTGGTCTGTCCAATTCTTAGACTAAACCCTACATGTCGGGCATACCAATTGTAAAATTCTCTTGCATCCTCAAAGTCCTTGAATTCCATTTTCATCTTTGGTAAGAGATAGTCTGGAAGGTCAGCATGCTGCAAAAATATATCAATATCAATTTGTTATTTTCAGTTCAACAAGGTAAGAAATTCAAGTTAACAAAAAAATTAGCAATAACAGGAAGTTCAAGCATCATAGTCCCGGAAGTGCAAGATCATAACTTATAGAAGTTCAACAAGGTAAGAAGTTCATGTTAACAAAATTTTTTAGCAACAATCAAAAGTTCAAGTATTATAGTCTCAGAAGTGCAAGCTCAGGACTTACAGAAGTTCAACAAGGTAAGCAGTTCAAGTTAACAATTTTTTAGCAATAACCAGAAGTTCAAGCATCATAGTCCCATAAGTGCAAGCTCATAACTTATAGAAGTTCAACAATGTAAGTAGTTCAAGTTAACAATTTTTTAGCAATAACCAGAAGTTCAAGCATTATAGTCCTAGAAGTGCAAGCTCAGGACTTATAGAAGTTCAACAAGGTAAGCAGTTGATTTTAGAATTGTTAGCAGACAAAAAAGTACTCACATGTGTGTAGTGACGCTGCTCCACTGGGTATAAAATTCTTCTTTAGGAAGTATCGGGAAAGGAGGCGTGACAATTGATTTGTGAAGCAATGGATCAACATGTTCATGATTATGAACCTTTTTTTGTCGTACCGGTGCGCGAGGGGGCAATCTAGATAGTTGTGGAGGCCGCACTGTTGCATGAGGAGGTAATTGAGCAGGTATAGGTGGTGTTGTTTGATACATTGCAAATGTATCTATAATTTTTGATGTTCCATGCTTGGTTCTATCCACTTTCTTTTGTTTTGTTCCAACTTTGGAGTAATTTTATTATGATTTCTTGGACTAACCTATTAACAAGAGCCACAGTGCCAGCTGCCTGTTTTCTGCTGTTTTGGGTTCCAGGAAAGTCAGAAAATGAATATTCTCGGAATTGGACGGGACAAAAGCCAAAGTGCCTATTTTTCCGGAAGGGATCAAGTACCAGAATACGAGACGGAGAAGGGCTAGGGGCTGGCCACACCACCTAGCCACGCGGCCAGGCCTGGCCCGCGCCAGGGGGTGGTCTGGCCGACCCCAGCACCCCCTCGGCCTCTCCTTCTGCCTATAAGTTTCCCTCGGGACGAAAACCCTAGGTACCCGATCAAAAATCCACGAAAGAGTCTGTAGCCGCCGTCGTCTCTGTCCCTAGATCGGGGGGATCTGAAGCTCTTCCCGGCACCCTACCGGAGAGGGGAATTCACCCTGGAGGCTTTCTTCATCACCATGCAAGCCTCCGTTGTGATGCGTGAGTAGTTCATCCTTGGACTACGGATCCATGTAGTAGCTAGATGGCTGGTTTCTCCTCCTTTGTGCTTTCATGTTTAGATCTTGTGAGCTCCGTTCATGATCAAGATCATCTATTTGTAATTCATACATGTTGTGTTTGCGAGGATCCGATGGATATTGAGATGCTATTTCAGATTGATTATTGATTCTATCATGGCTATGTTATTTGAGATCTTGCATGCTTTCCGTTGTTAGTAGCTATCTTGGCCAAGTAGATGGTAGCAACTCCAAGAGTTAGTATTTATGCTCGATAGTGGGTTCATGCCTCTGGTAATCTGGGGAAGTGACAGAAATCTCTAAGGTACTAGATGTTGGGGACAAAGTTCTGTGGTTGTGTGGTGCAGGTCTCCGCGTTGCTACTAGCACCGGTAGTTCGCCCTGCCAAAGCTCAGCTAGTAACACCTTTGGGGTGTTTCCTTGCTCCTACTGGTTCGATTAAACCTTGGTTTCATAACTGAGGGAAAACTTACTGCTGTGCTCATCGTACCTTCCTCTTGGGGTTCCCAACGAGCTCTACGTTGAAAGTCAAGCACATCACTGTTGTGTGACGACTCTCATGTGAATGCTCAGGATGGGGGCGCTTGTTAGGAAGATCATCAGTATTCTTACCAGGGGGCTCTATACCATCAACTTTTGCAATCATTCTTGTATGGTGTTTACCTGATAATGCAAGTGCAATATCCAAGATGTGTGGTGCCACAATAGGTCCTAATTTATGAGATGTTCTTGATGTTGTTGGCATTTTAGAAATATCGGGAGGTGGTTCTGGAGTATCAACGGTTGTCGCCAAGCCCACTGAAAAAGGGGAATACCCGGCGACGAGGGTTAAACTCATCAATACCCATTGTTATGGACTTGGGTTTTGGAGAAGGAGGGAGCGCTGGAGGCATCAATCGGCTAGCAAACAAGCACACGGGGACACAAGGTTTACCCAGGTTCAGGACTCGTAGAGGACATTACTCCTGATTGTCTGCTCTTGGAATTATCGAGGGATCTAAAGTTATAGGGTGTGCATAGATGCATAACTCGTAGAGGACCCTACTCGCAGCGGACAAGCTCCCCTACAACCAGAGAATGGCCGTCGCGGAGATGATGGACAAGATCCAGAAGTTTGAAGGACCAAGGATTGTCCATAACCAATCAGTACAACTGCTGGCTCGGGCGGCACTTGGTCCCGTTGGCGACCCGGCCCCATTGGATGTATGAGTACACTGAGAAGAATGATTCTTCTAGGACCAACAAGGAGTCGTGGGATGCTGCAGACTACAAGGCCGCCCTAAAGAAGATTACCGATGCATAATTTACTACCACGTCGACCGGACTCTCCCTGTACATGCTCGAGAAGAATGAAGCTCCTACGGTAAGCCTCTCTCTCTCTAGATTTATCTTCAGTCGTGACTCTTGCGCAAGCTGGGCTCGGAATTGGAAAAACCCGCCCACATCAGCATGGGGGTTACGCGTTCTCCCGATCGCCAAGTGAGTGGCGAGTTTTCCTTTCTATGCTTTGGTGCTTTCTTGTATGATTTCTTTGCTCACTTTGGTGATTGTACAGATTCGGCGGCAAGAAGATAGGTCGCCCTTCAATGGCTAAGATTCCGTCGGTCGGCACTGCAGGGGAAGGCGATCTCCCCAGGAAGAGGAGGCCTGCTGCGGATGTCACGCCTGCTGAGGGCGCGGAGAAGATGAGGGGTGGTGCCGACGATGCTGCGGCAAAAGACAACGCTAGGGGAAGTGACCCTGCCGCCGGCACCGAGGAGGTGGCGGTCACTCAATCGGAGTCAGCTAAGGGGGCTCCGACAATAGGACCACTGGCCCCAACGACTAGTGTCCCGGCGAGGGCATCTGTGTCGTTTCCGTGTTTCATGGGGAAGGGTTTTCCGGGAGTGGTGGAAAACCAGTCTCCACAAATGCTAGAGATCGTTGATGAGGATGTTGGGCCTCGTCGCGGGCGCACCTCCTTTGTGGTCCCTTCAACGGATGCTAGTGGGCTTCATAGAATTCTTGGTGCCGCCATTCAAGTATGTCCAGTCCCCGAGTGTCTAGCCGCTGAATTTCAGCGGCTAGGCACTGAATTTCCTCTAGTCATTTTAGCGACTAGGCACTGGATATCTTCTAGTTGCCTATACCCGAATGTCTAGTCGCTGAATTTCAGTGGCTAGGCACTAAAATTGTGGTTTTGAAGTTGCTGATTGTTCGTTCTGCTTGTAGGGCTTGCAGAAGGAGTCAGCTGATCGGCAGACCGCGAAAGAGCGCTTGGAGCGTGACCTGCGCGTGGCGCAGGAGGCTAACCGGCCACTCTAGTAAACTACCGGTGAGTATTTGTTTTACTTGGCGATCGCGAGCTGCTGGTGTTTGCGGGAAGCTGACTGTTGGTTCTGTTCCTTTTAGATGGTCTCCCGGCTGCCATTGCCAAAGTCCGAGAGGGGTATGTCCCGGCTGCGGAGCTGGACATAGCGAATGGGCGGATCGACTCGTTGGTGAGGGAGTTGGAGGAGACGAAGGCATCGATGATCTGTTCTGAGGATAGGGCCAAGGCCGCAGTCACTGCGGCAGAGGAGGAGCGGAAGGCTGCTAACTCAATCATCCTTGGGCTGTAGAGCGATCTTGCTGCCTTGGAGAAACATGTGACAGAGAACTACCGGAAACTCCTTGGTGAGTGGTTGCTATTCTCTTTGATATATGTTGTGAGTCCTCGAGTGGGTGAGTCTGTAGTGACACTGGGCGTCTGACGTTGCAGCTTTGATTGGGCAAGGCGATCCGGTGGTGCAGACCTTCAACACCTCACAGTGCGTGACTGCGGTGGTGAACGGGGCCACCGCCTCGGCGTTGTGTGTCCAGGCTGTGCTTGAAGGGATGTCCCCTACCGAGGTTATACCTGGGGGACTGACTGAAGTATGGCGCTACCTGGAGGAGGCACCTGCCATTGTACAGTGGATGGCGCATTCGTCCTTCAGGCGCGGGTCCACCACGGCGTTGAGCCTAGGGCTCGCGCATTTTCCTGACGACTTCGACCTCAACGATGTCACCAGCGGCTATCCTTTGGCGACTGGCTTGGTGGAGATGTTGGAGGTGCTGAAGCTGACCGCCAAGGCTGCTCCCTTCGTGGAACGGGTGCTAGCAATGTGGGACTTGCTTCTATACCAGGAGACAATGGTGGGACCGGGCGACCCCGAGCCAGAGCATCGTGACCTGAAATCGGAGCAGCCCTTCCGGTCAGCGCTGTCAAAGTCGCTGACGACGTACCCGACGAATCAGTGGGAGCCATTCGTCCGAGTCAAGGGCGGCGGTGGTACTTCTTCGTCGGAGCCTGCAAAATAGATGTCTGCCTTGGGGCTTTTGTAAGTTACGCCTGATGGCCATTTTGTGATATGAACAGTACATATGTATGAAAGTAAGGGGAGCCAATTGACTCACAATGCATGGCTAATTGTGTGATATTTTGACTTTTGTTTGAGCGAGTCCCCGAGCGTGTCCGCCCTTTAGTGGGGTATAAATAATTTATGTGTATGTGTGTATGTTTTGGGTTTAGGCTAATTTGCCATGGTGTGTGGGGCCAGTCGCCTTGCGACTCCGAAGGGGCGAGTCCCCGAGCGCAAGTGAGTTTGATTTAGGCGAGTCCCTGAGCGTGGTACTTTGCCGTCTTGGGCGTGTGCCTATTCTAAGGTCTAATGCTTTGTTTGTAACGCTTCTCGTCCCCTGGCTCAGAAAGCTAGTCACATGGCTAGTCCAAGGTAGCTTTTTTACTTGGTGTGTTCCCGAGACACGTGGGGTTTTCTTCTTGCGAAGTCCCTGTGCGTGGTACTTAACCGTTCGAGTCGCTTTGCACGAGGATGGGGAGGACAGGTCGTTGTGGGAAGCGTTTATCAGTTGTCTTGGCCCGGTGGTCCAGTCGAGCAGGGCGTCTCTGATGGTGGCTCCGAGTTGGCGTGTTCGTTTACGACACAAGGCCCGATTCGGTGCCCTTGGTTCGTACTACTTAGCCGTGCTGGTCGCTCGACTAAGGGTTGACTTCCGTAGGTAGCATATTGCTAAATGTATGAGTGCGAGTGGCACAAGAGGATGGCCAATAGACACAATTTGTATGATCCGAATGTATTTCATTATATAGCAGCTGAGTACAAGTTTGAGTTCTATGTATAGAACTTTCGGAGGAGGTTTACGTTCCGTGGCCTCCCGACCTCAAGCTGGCCATTTCCTCGTATGTCGATGAGGTAGTAGGTGTCGTTGTCGAGGACGCGCCCTATGGCGAATGGCCCCTCCCATGCGGGGAAGTTTGTGCTTGCCCTTCTTGTCCTGGACCAGTCGGAGGACCAAGTCACCTTCCTAGAAGGTGCGGGTCCGGACTCGGCGGCTGTGGTAGCGGCAGAGTCCCTGCTGGTAGATGGTGGTGCAGGAGCGAGCCAGGTCGCGTTCTTCGTCGAGCTGGTTGATGCTGTCTTGGTGGGCGATCTCGTTTGTCGCCTCGACGTAGTTGGTGACTCGAGGTGAGTCGTGCTCCAAGTCGGTTGGCATTACTGCCTCGGCGCCATACACCGTGAAGAAGGGCGTGAACCCTGTGGAACGGATGACGGAGGTGCGGATCCCCCATATTATGGAGGGGAGCTCTTCGACCTAACATCCTAGGGTTCGCTCAAGGGGCACTTGAAGTCGTGGCTTGAGCCCATGGAGGATGCTCTGATTAGCGTGTTCCGCTTGGCCGTTCGACTTTGGGTGGGCGACTGAGGCGAGGTCGAGTCGTATGCTGTGTTCTTTGTAGAATTCTGCCATGGCGTGCTTGGTGAAGTTGGTGCCGTTGTCTGTTATGATGTTGTGCGGGTAGCCGTACTAGTAGATGAGCTCACAGAGAAACTTGGTGGCCGTCTTTCCGTCACACTTTTTGATCGTCTTAGCTTCGACCCACTAGATGAACTTGTCGACCGTGACCAGGAGGTGGGTGAAGCCGGATGGGGACTTCTTGAATGGGCCGACCATGTCCATGCCCCATACGGCGAATGGCCAGGTGATGGGGATGGTCTTGATTGCCGAACCAAGGAAATGCGTCTAGTTGGCATACTTCTGGCACCCGACGGATCGTTGTACGATGCCGGTGGCGTCGGCGTGCGCAGTGAGCCAGTAGAAGCCATGCCGCATGGCCTTGGCGACTAGTGACCTGGCGCCGGCGTGATGGCCGCAGTCGCCGACGTGGATGTCCTGGAGGATCTTGCGTCCTTCTTCTGGTTGTACGCAGCGCTGGCACACACCGGTCACGCTGCGTTTATGGAGCTCGCCGTTTATGATGATGAAGGATTTGCAACGACGCACGATCATTCGCGCTTCCGTCTCGTTGCTTGGGAGGACCTTTTGCTCGAGGAAGGCAACGCATGGTGCCGTCGAGTCGCTGGATCCACGATCATGGTGACTAGGCCTGGCTCAGGCTGCAGTGGTATCCCGATGTCGATTTCCTTTGGCAGGGACACCAAAGGTTCGTGGCGTTTGGTGAGCCGACCCGATGCGTGAGAGGGAATCTGGCTCCTCGTTTTTGCCCATGTCGATCCACTTGACCGAGTAGCCAGTGAAGTGCCCTCCTAGCTGGTCTACCGCCCGGAGGTATGCTATCATTGTCGATGAGGCAGCGTCGCAGGTCCCCATTACTTGTCCGGCGACTAGGTCAGAGTGGCCGTAACATCGCAGGCGATTGACATTCATCTCCTTGGCGTCTCGCATGCCATGGAGGAGGGCTTCATACTCGGCCATGTTGTTGGTTCAGGGCTTAAAGTTGAGGTTAAGCATGTAGCGGAGCTTGTCTCCCTTGGGGGAGGTCAGTATAACCCCAGCTCCAGTGCCATCGGCGTTCTTCGAACAGTCGAAGTGGAGCGACCAGTAGTGGAGGTAGCGGAGCTTCTCCGGCTACTACGCTTCTTCCCAGTCGGCGAGATAGCCAATCTCGACGGCCACTTAGCGACTCGCCCAATCGCCTCGCGGTTGTGGATGATGTCTTGTAGCAGTGCAGAGAGACGACCATGATGGGGTGCTCCTGGAAGTAATGCCCTGAAGACCGCATACACCAATTTTTGTTACTGCGGGTAGCGTTGTCTTGAGTCTATCAGGACCTCGCTGATGTAGTAGACGGGGCGTTGCACGGGGCACTCCTTGCCTTCTTCTGGTCGTTCGACGACCATTATGGCACTGACGACTCGGGTGGGAGCCACGACGTAGACGAGCATCGGCTCTTTGTCGATTGGGGCGGCGAGTAGTGGAGCCGCGAGTAGCACTTCTTTGAGTGCCTTGAGCGTGTTGTCTCCCTCTGTATTCCACTGGAACATGGGTTCTTGCGCATCAGGCGGTATATAGGCATTACCTTCTCGCCAAGCCAACGGATGAAGCGATTGAGAGCCGCGACTCGCCCGGCCAGCTTCTGGACGTCGCGTAAGCACTTGGGTTTCCCGAGTCGCGCGATGGTGTCGATCTTGGTTGGTTTGGCCTCGATGCCTCGCTTGGAGACCACGTACCCCAGGAGCTGTCTAGTAGGGACGCCGAAGGTGCACTTTCCTGGGTTGAGCTTGATGTTGTAGCTCCGCACATTTGTGAATGTCTCGGCCAAGTCGGTGAGCAAGTCGGTGAGCAAGTCGTCTAGGCCGGTGGATTTTACTACCATGTCGTCGATGTAGACGTGGATGTTGCGGCCAATTTGGCTTGCGAGGCACTCCTGCATGCACCTTTGGTTGGTGGCACCAGCATTCTTGAGGCCGAACGCCATGGCCGTGTAGCAAAAGGCGCCGAATGGCATGATGAACGCCGTCTTCTCCTCATCCTCGACTGCCATTTTGATCTGGTTGTAGCCAGAGTATGCGTCGAGGAAGCACAGCGACTCCAATCCCTCGGTCCAATCTATAATCTGGTCGATGCGTGGTAGGACGAACTCCTCCTTTTGGGCAGGCGCTGTTGCGATTGGTGTAGTCGATACACATTCTCTAGGTGTTGTTCTTTATCAGGACCAGGACTGGGTATGCCAGCCACTTGGAGTACTTGATTGGCTGAATGAAGCCTGCGGCTAGCAGGCGCTGTACTTCTTCGGCAATTGCTTGGTGGTGCTCTTCATTGAAGGGCCACAACGACTGCTTTACTGGTCGCACTTTGGGGTTCGCGTTGAGTTTGTGCTCAGCGAGTTCCCTCAGGACACCAGGCATGTCAGATGGTTTCCATGCGAAGATGTTGCGATTCTCACGGAGCAACTCGATGAGCCCGCTTTCCTATGCAGGGCTCATGTGTGCCCCAATAGTGACCGTCTGGCTGGAGTTGCCCGGGACGAGCTCGATGCTGCGGGTGTGCGTGGTCGCCTCGAACGTGGAGCTCACGGCGGTTGGCTTCTTCAGAATGGTGGGGTCGTCCTTGTTGATGCTTCTCGCGTATTTTTCGAGCTCTTCCTCGTGGTCGGTCTCCGCAGTGATGACAGCATCGGCGATCTCGGTGCCTTTGTTCTCACATTCCACGGCCATATCGGCATCGCCGTGGACGGTGATGATGCCGCTTGGTCTGGGGAGTTTCATCATGCTGTAGGCGTAATGGGGGGTCTCCATGAACTTGGTGAATGCCTGGCGCCCTAGGACGCAGTGGTAAGGCCTGCTGAAGTTCACCAGCTCGAAGACGATCCGCTCGGTGCAGAAATTCGCTGGTGTGTCGAAGGTGACTGGCAGCATCACCTTGATGATCGGATACGCCTTCCGACCGGGGACGATGCCGTGGAAGGTGCTGAGCGTCGACTCGATCGCTGACTCAGGGAGGTGCAGCCTCTTGAATGTGTCCAATTACATGATGTTGATGGAGCTTCCGCCATCCATCGGCGTCTTGGGAAGCCAGTAGTCGGCCACTTTGGGCCTGACCAGCAAGGCGACTCGCCCTGGATATTCGATCCTGCTCGCATGATCATGGCGACTCCAGGTGATGCTTTGCTCAGACCAGTTGACGAAGCGGGGGATGTCAACTTGGGTCACCGCATTGATGGCGACCGCGCGGGTGAGCACCTCCTTCTTGCATTTGGTGCTGAGCCTGGTGAAGATGTGTAGAGAGCCAGCAGCGTGTCCGAACCCGCCGGCATTGCCGTTGTCCCTTGGTGGGTTGTTGTTGGGGTCCTCCCTTGGTCGCCTTTCCTTTTCGATCTCTTTAAGAGAATGGCAGTCCGCGGTGGTGTGGGTGGTGGGTTTTCCCTCCCTACTATGTTAGACGCAGTGCTGGTTGAGCAGGGCAGCGGGGTCTAATTTCAGCCTCGCCGCGTTGTTGGTGCGGTAGTTTCCGCTGTCGCGGTAGTTTCCTCCATCGTGGCCTAAGTTCTTCGGGTTGAGTTGGCCGTAACTGGCGTTGGCGACGAATTCGACGCGCCCGTCGTTGCGGTGCTTGCCGGTGAGGTGGGTGTTGCTGTAGCGCATATCACGCTGTTGCCTGTTGTCGTGGCCATTGATGCGGCGTCTTCCTCCCGACTCGTCATCAGAGTCCTGGTTGGGGTCCTCCTCCGCGTAGCGCTTGGCGATCTCAAGGAGGTCGGGGATGTTGTCGAGCGTCCGGTAGACCCTCTTGATTTTAGCGACCAGGGGTTCGTACCAGCACGCGTTCTTGAAACAGTGGATCGCCGTGTCCGGGTGGATGCCTGAGGTGTTGATCCATAGTTCCTACCACCTCTGGATCCAGTGGTGGGTCGACTCGCGCTGTCCCTGGATGCATCACTCCAGGTCCTCAATGGTGGTGGTGCGGGTGTAGGAGCCGTCGAAGAGCCTGATGAAGGCGTCCCGCCTCTCTTCCCACGGGTCGATGCTGTCGGCGGGGAGCATGTTGATCCATTGTTGGGTCGCACCCTCCATCATCAAGGGAGGTAGTGAGCGGCCAGTAGGTCGGTGTGGCTGGTGATTCCCATTGCCATGAGGTATGTGTCCAGCCACACCGTTGGGTCGTACGTTGGGTTGTACTTTTCGATCTCCTTGGGCGCCTTGAAGTTGGCGGAGTACTTCTCCCCTCGGATCATAGGTCCGAAGCACTAGGGGCCGACTCGGTTGAGCGAGCCCCTGGGTTCAGGGTCGCCGCGGTTGGTGAGGGTGTGCCTCTATTCATTGGCTGGCGCACCCGCCAAGCCTGGTTGTTGACGATGTGTGTTCGGGCGTCGATGGGTTTCCTGTTGGCGACCGTGTTATTCACCAGCCGTAGTTTGTTGGTGGAGAGCGCAGGGTTGGCGGCCCGTGGCTGATGCGCCAGGGGCTAGGGTGGTGAGCAGGTCACGGCGTTGGCGACGATTGGAGGGCCGCTTGATGCTTCCCTGCTTGCCGATGAGCGGGAATACATTCGTCCCCACGGGTCGACTCCCGTGGTTTGCTGCTCGACGGCCCTGGCGAGTAAGGCCTTGGCGTATTGGATCTGTAGCGCGTCCTCTCCTTGGACGTCGAGGTGGGCGACTGCGGCGTCAGCCGCGATGCCGTTCTCCATTGGATTGGAGTACAGTGGGATCCGCGGCTGGTCCGGTAGGGGCGCGCGACCAATGGGTGTCGGTGGGGCCCCAGTCGCCGGTGCGCCAGGTGGTGGTCGGTTGTTGCGACCTGGTGCCGCGTTCTCGTAGTATTCGCGCTCGGCCACGCGTGCGGGGTCGCTTTCATCGTGGAAGTTCAGGACGCGACCCTGGATGTTGGAGATCAGGCGGGTCCTGATGCAGCGCTGGTGATAGAGCGACATCTCCTGTGCTATTGCCCGCTCAAGGCAGAATTTCTCGCGCTCGGCTAGCTCCTTGCGCTGCGCCTCCTCTAGTCACAGGCGGGCATCTTCCACCTCCGCGGCCGTGGCAGTCGGCGGGATCGGTGTAGAGAATGGGTCTGGCGGGGCGACCGTCCTGCCCGCCATGTAGATCGCTATGAAGTGATTGGATCTGGCGCGGAAGTCCTCGGGGGACTCCGAGCCGGAGTCGGAATCGAAGATCCCAAGGATGGAGGAGTCCTCGAAGTCCTCAGGGTTGGAGACCCGCGTGATGAAGTCCTCCCGTGATGCTACGGTGATGGATCCATTGACCGAGGCAGGGGTCACGAGGTCGGCGTCGTCGTGGAGGGCCACGTCGTCCAGAGCAGCGCTGGTCTCGACCGCGTTGCTGGCGGCCGAGTCGTATTCAGTGGCGAGGCGGCTGATGGAGCAAACCTGCTCCTCCGAGAGCAGATTGTGGCGTCACGGCGATCTGCCGACGATCTTTGTTGCCACCGGGTCGACTGCGTCTGTGAAGCCGATGAACAGATTGATGGTGCCGACCGGCATTGGTGCGATATGGGTGATCAGGTGCGACACCAGGATGTAGCTGTAGGGCAGGATCTGCAAGATCTCGCCGGTGGCGATCATGCAGCCGGTGGCGATCGGCCGGTCGATCGGTGAGTAGGGTCTCGCCACAGAACTCAGGCCAGGCCGGCTAGGCCCCACGATGGGCACCACTATCGAGGAAATGGTCACGGCAGTCGCTGCCATAGGCAGCAATTGATAGAATTGGGGGCGATACTCTACTTATCTGAGATTTGATCGTCGGTATCTCCATACCTAGTTCTACCTCGTTACTGATAAGTACTCTTTACTCATTCCATGATATGTCATCCCTTGTGACCTAGTCACATGCTTGCAAGCTAATTAGATGACATTCCACTGAGAGGGCCCAGAGCATATCTATCCGTCATATGGATGGACAAATCCCAATCTTGGTCCATGCGCTTCAACACATACTTTCAGAATACCCAATGTCACCTTTATAACCACCTAGTTACGAAGCGGCGTTTGATGTCATCAAAGTACCCATCCGGTGGTGGTGATTAACATAACCTCATGGTCGAAGGATTAGGTTACTATGCATTTGAAAAGCTTGTAGCAAAACGAACTTAATGACTTGATCTTATGCTATGCTTACTATGGGTGTGTGTCCATTACATCATTCTCCTAATGATATGATCTTGTTATTAACGACATCCAATGTCCATGATCAGGAAACCATGATCATCCATTAATCAACAAGCTAGTTTAACAAAAGGCTTACTAGGGACTCTTTTATGTTTACAAAACACACAAATATTAATGTTTCCGGTTAATACAATTATAGCGTGGGATGTAAACATTTATCATAAACATAAAGATATAATAATAACCACTTTATTATTGCCTCTTGGGCATATCTCCAACAATGAAGCAGTCGCCACGGCCCTTCAATGAAGAGCGTCACCGAGCAATTACCGAAGAAGTGCAGCGGCTAATCACTACAGGCTTCATTCGACCAATCAAGTACTCCAAGTGGCTGGCAAACCCAGTCCTGGTCATGAAGAAGACCTATACCTGTAGGATGTGTATCGATTACACCAACCTCAACAGCGCCTGCCTGAAGGAGGAGTTCTTCCTCCCGTGCATCGACCGGATCATCGACTTGACTGTGGGGTCGGAGTCGCTGTGCTTCTTGATGCGTACTCTGCCTACAACCAGATCAAGATGGTGGTCGAGGACGAGGAGAAAACGGCTTTCATCACGCCGTTCGGAGCCTTCTGCTTCACCGCGATGACGTTTGGCCTCAAGAATGCCGGTGCAACCTACCAGCGGTGCATACAGGAGTGCCTAGCGAGCCAAATTGGCTGCAACATCCACGTCTACATCGATGACGTGGTGGTGAAATGACTCACCAGAGCGATCTACTGGCCGACCTGGCCGAAACTTTCGAAAACTCGCGGAATTACAAGATCAAACACAACTTGGAGAAATGCACTTTCGACGTGCCCACTTGCTAGCTCCTGGGCTACATGGTCTCCAAACAAGGCATCAAGGCTAACCCCTCCAAGATCGACACCATTGCACGAATCAGAAAACTGAGTGCCTGCACGACATCCAGAAGCTGTCCGGGCGAGTCGCCACTATCAGTCGCTTCATCCCCGGCTCGTTGAGAAGGCAATGCCCCTCTACTAATTGATGCAGAAGAACCCCACATTCACAAAGCGCTGAAGGAGGTGCTACTCGCGGCACCAGTACTCACCGTCCTGATGGACAAGGAGCGAATGCCCATCTACATTGCGGCCTCCAGTCGAGTCGTCAGCACCATGATGGTGGTCGAGCAACCAGAGGCAGGCAAGGAGCGTCCCGTGCATCGCCCTGTCTACTACATCAGCGAGGTCCTCACCGAGTCGAGGAAACTCTACCGTAGTACCAGAAAGTGATCTACGTGGTTTTCCGAGCCTAAAGGAGGCTCCCACACTACTTCTAGGAGCACCCCATCACAATCATCTCCTCCACCTCACTGCAGGACATCATCTGCAACCGCGACGCAACTAGGCGAGGCACCAAGTGGCCATCAAAATTGGCGTCCACAACATCAAGTACGAGCTGCGCAAAGTGATAAAGTCGCAAGCTCTGGCTAATTTCCTTGCTGATTTGGAAGAGGCGCAAAAGCCCGAGAAGCTGCCCTACCTCCACTACTGCTTGCTCCACTTTGACGTCTCCAAGAACTTGGACAGCGCCGGGGATGGGATCGTACTCACCTCCCCCAAAGGCGACAAGCTCCGATACGTGTTGTAGATCAACTTCACGCCCTGCACCAACACATGGCCGAATACGAGGCCCTCCTCCACGGCATGCAAGATGCCAAGGAGATGAACATCAATCGCCTCAGGTGCTACGGCGACTCCGACCTCGTCGACATGCAACTTGCTGGCACCTGAGACGCCGTTGCCCCCACCATGATAGCATACTGCCAAACGGTGGACCAGCTGGGGGGCTACTTTGTTGGCTACTTCGTGAAATGAATTGACCAGCACAAGAATGAGGACGCTGATGCACTATCGCGCATCGGGTTGGCTCACAAAGCACCACCTCCGGGCATCTTCCTCGACATCATCGACAAGCCATTGGTCTCCCTGCAAAGGAGATCGACATCGAGATACCACTGCAACCTGAGCCCGCTCTGGCCGCCATGATCACTGAGCCCAGCGACTGGATCGCACCCTACATCACCTACCTCGAGCACAAGGTCCTGCCCAACAACGGGACTAAGGAATGAATGATCGTGCGCTGCTACAAGTCCTTCGTCATCATCCACGGCGAGCTCCACAAGCGCAGTGTGACCAACATGTTCCAACGCTCCGTGTGGCCAGAAGAAGGATGCAAGATCCTACATGACATCCATGTTGGTGACTATGACCCACATGCTGGCGCTCGGTCGCTTGTCGCCAAGGCCATGCGCCACGGATCCTACTGGCTCACCGCACACGCCGATTCCACCGACATCGTCCAATGCTACGTGGGATGCCAGAAGTACACAACCAAACACACATACCTGGTTCGTCCCTCAAGACCTTCCCCATCACATGGCCATTTGCCATTTGGGGCATCGACATGGTGGGTCGGTTAAAAACCGCTCCATCAGGCTACACCCACCTCCTAGTCACACTTGACAAATTCACAAAGTGGGTCGAGGCAAAGCCGATCAAGAAATGCGACAGCAAGACTGCCACCAAGTTCCTCCACGAGCTAATCTATCAGTACGGCTACCCTCACAGCATCATCACGGACAACGGCACCAAATTCACCAAGGGCGCCATGGCTAACTTCTACGAGGAGCACGACATTCAACTCAACCTCGCCTCAGTCGCCCATCTGGAGTTGAACGGCCAAGAAGAGCACGCTAACCAAGGCGTCTTCCACGGCCTCAAGCCAGGACTACAGGTCCCCCTCAAACGGACCCCGGATGCTGGGTTGAAGAGCTCCCCTCCATGGTATGGGGCATTCACACCTCTGTCAACCGTTCGATAGGGTTCACCCCCTTCTTCTAGGTGTACGGCGCCGAAGCCGTCATGCCGACCGACCTGGAACATGATTCGCCCTAAGTCATCCACTATGTGGAAGAAGACAACAAGGTCGGCCGTTAAAACAGGTTGTCCTGCACAATGAAGCCTGCAACCTAGCTCGCTCCCGCACCGCCATCTACCAGCAAGGACTCCGCCACTACCACAGCCGCCGAGTCCGGACTCACACCTTCCAGGAGGGCGACCTCATCCCGCGACTCATTCAGGACAAGAAGGGCATGCACAATCTCTCTCCCCCGTGGGAGGGGCCATTTTCTATAGGGAAAGTCCTAGGCAACAACGCCTACTACCTCATCGACATACGTGGCGACGGCCAACTCGACGTCGAGCGGCCATGGAATGTGAATCTTCTCTAGAAGTTCTACACCTATAACTCAAAACTTGTACACAGTTGTACCAATAATGGAATAAAAATCCCATTCACACAAATTGTGTCACTCACCATCACCTAACTACAGTCGTCAACCCTTGGTTGAGCGATCGGAATGGCTAAGCAGTGCGGCTCAAGGGCACAGGAAATATTCGGCCTTGAACCGTCCATAAAAACGCCAACCCGGAGCCACCATCAGAGTCGCCCCGCTCGATTGGATTCCCGATCCAAGACCACCAATCATGCTTCCCACAGTGCCACGTCCTCCTCATCCTTGTGAAAAGCGACTTGAACGATTAAGTACCATGCCCGGGGACTCATCCAGAATGACCCTAACGCGACCCAGGAACACACCATGTATGAGAGCTTGCCTTGGACTCGCCACGCGACTGGCTTTCCTAGTCAGGAGGAGAGACACATTACAAACAACGTACCATGACCTTACCTACCTTGGGCATGCGACTCTAACGGTTAAGTACCATGCTTGGGGACTCGCCTAGACGACCCCGTTCATGTTCAGGGAAAACACCAAGTACAGAGTACCCCGTGGGATTGCCAAGCGACTGGCTCCACGAGCTACGACGAGTCGACCTAGGTAACCGAGCAACCTAAAAACAAATCAATAAACATATACGCAAGGTCAATACCCAATGGCGGATGCGCTCATGGTCTTGCATAATCCAAAATCTAGACAAACAAAATCACAAAATATCATACGAGTCGATTGACATATTCACTAAGTGACAAAATATATTGTTCACAACCAAAGTAAATTACAAAAGGCCAATCCCCACGCTAACTTATGATCCAATGAAATTCTTCATTCTACAGGCTTTGACGACGAAGCACCGTCACCACCCTTGGATAGGAAAAAGGGCTTCTAGGGGTTCGCCGGGTAAGTTGTCAACTTCTTGGCAAGTGATGACCGAAAGGGCTACTTCGACTTTAGGTCGCGATGCGCCAGCTTGACGTTGTTCAGCGCCACGTCTCCTGATAAGGCGGAAGATCGCCCATCACCAACACACGCTCCGCATACGGAGAGGCCTTGGCGTTCATCCTGAGGACTTCAGTGATTTCCATCTGGTGCGTCGCCGAAGGGTACCAGCTGGTGACATCGTCGAGGTGAAAATCTTCTGCGAAATGCGTGAGCCTGAGGCTCAATGCAGTAGTGGCTCTACGGCGGAATGCAGACCGCGCCATCCATTTGACGACTGCGGGCGCTTCTTCGAGGTACGGCCACACCTCAACCAATCCCTTGGGAATTCCTTCGGTGGGGGAAATAACTTGGAGGACGGACTAGACACACATCACCGATGGGGTGGAAGCGTTCACCAGCACCGTCACGCACTACTCGACATCAAAGGTCTGCACCACCGGATCTCCTTGACCTAAAACAGCTGCACAATGTCAGAACATCAATCTCCGGTGGAAGGACATCCTTGCGGACTCACCTTCTCGGGGACTCACCCGCTCGGAGACTCACCCGCTTGGGGACTCACCGCGACTAGGCAATGCGCTAATCACAGAACAAGAAACGAGGGAAAGTAAGCTTACCAAGGAGCTTGCGGGAGTTTGCTGTGACGAACTGCTCTAGTGTGGAGAACTTTGCCGATGAACCCACAATAACAGAGTCGGAGGCCTTACGCTCCTCCTCCGCTACCACGACTACAGCCGTCACCCTCTCTTTGGAAGACTTCATCACTGTCATTGCTGCTTCTAGCTCCTTCGCTAGAAAGCTGGCCCTCTCCTCTATTGTGATCGGTGAGGCCTTCGCAGCATCCAGATCAACGGTAGGAACATAGCCCACGTGGGCCATGGCGAGTGCGGCGGCGTGATCGTCTACAGCCAAGAAAATCCAGGTCAACACTTGAACAGTCATAAGTGATTCAAAAATTTCAAGAAATAAATGGACCCACGGTTGCTTGGTGTCACTGATTCGCCTCCTAAGCCACTCGCATGTCGCGCTCCATTCGCTCCATTGCGGCCTGCCGCTCAACCAATTCAACCTGCAAGCCCTAAAACAAAAACGTCAGACACAACCTTACCAACCAGACAATTGGGGTTATACAATCAGAGATGGAGTGTCTAGCCGCTAAAATTCAGCGACTGGACCCTCGGGGACTAGTCATCAGAACTTGTGTGTCTAGCAACTGAAATTCAGCGACTAGACCCTCAGGGACTGGACAATCGAAGATTTAAGTGTCTAGCCATTGAAATTCAGTGACTTGACCCTCGGGGACTGGACATACCTAGAGCGCGTTGCCCAACATGCAGTGGAGCTCGATGGCGTCCACCAAAGGCACCACAAACACCATGCGCCCACGACACTGCCTGATGTCACTAGCAATGATTTCAGTGCCCTACGACGACTACGTCTGAGTTGCCACGATGGAGGCTTTCGTCATGAATCGCGAGAACGTCGCGGCCATCGCCCTTGGCGCCCCATTCACCAGTACAGACACCTCCAAAGGCATGTATGCCTTGGGTGGCTCCGCGCCAACCACTGCTTCTTTAATAGGAGGGATGACAGAATCACCTTCCCCTGTGCCCCAATCCGCCACGTCTGGTGCCTCGACAGTCGTCACCTTCCTCTTCTTGGAAGGGTCATCTTCACATCCGACACTAGCCGATGGAACTTTGGCCACCGAAGGGAGGTTGATATTTTTAGGTCCGCCCCTTTGAGTTCTTTATGATTAGTGACTAGAAAACTCCAAAAGTAGCAAAGTACGATAAGTGCGAATGGAAATTCCGAAAGCAACTCACCTGGAAAACAGAATGTGTTGTAGGACCATACTAATGTGTGCGGGCCTTTCTAGCTCAGGGCCTATCAGGGGAGTCATCCGTCTCTCCAATATGTTATCCTGCCATCACGCCATGGGCTTCATCATTGACATGGTCGCTGCAACAAGAACTTCCGGTTCCTTCAGCATTGGCGCCTCTTCTGACTCCTGCGCTGGTGGAGTCACCGACTCCATGACCGCTTGGGCTTCTGGCTCTGGCATCCTTGGAGCACTCGGTGACTTCATCACCAGTGGCATCACTGAGTCCAGGACCACATTTGCGGCTTTGGGCTCCATCATGAGATTTGGGTCCTCTGAAACTTTAGCCGCATCCGTAGCCTCTTCGTCATCAGACTCATGGCCCGACTCAAATGTCGCCACCAACTTGGCTTGAGACTTCGCTTTTGCCAACACCTTGGCCTCTGGCAGTGACTTGGCCTTTATTGGCGACCTCAGCTTCAGTGTAGGTTTGGCTGGCGTGGCCACCCTCGGAGAACTGTGCTCATCGATAAGGTCGACGTCCCTATCGTGCTCCTCGAGGCTGCGACTCACCTCGATCTTGTGTCGCTTATCACCATGGGTCTTCTAGGCTGCGGACGAGGGCGGAGGCACCTACATGATGTCGTCTTTGCTCTCAGAGCTCTCTTCCTTCTCCTTGGGCTCTTCGGGAACCTCCTCGTCAAGTGGAGGAAGCCAGTTATCAAGTACCTGGAAAAGCTGAAGACGAAAGAAATCAGTGACTAAAAACCATGACTGCAATACTGCGACTGTGAGACTGCGAATGAGAGAAACAAATAAACTTACCGGAGGGTTTTCTCCTTCTCGGCGGTGTATGGGGTAAACCTGGCCTTTGAACCGGTGTACTCCATGTCGGTGATCTTCTTCAACGATGCAACATAATCTTCTTCCTCCCAGGCGTCGGGGCTCGACTTGGTCACGTCTTCGGGCCCGATGTACTGGTACATCCAATGAGCTCGATTTGCCAGCGGGAACAATCGCCACCCGAGCCAGTACTTGTAGAGATTCATGGTCTCCAACCCTTCATCCTCCAACTCCCTGATCCACATGAGCATCTCATCGACGGCCATCTTTTGGTTGCTCGGAAGTGAATCGGCTAACAATCTGCACAGCTCGCTCCTCTCCGCGGTTTATGTTGGGAGTGAGACTTCGTCAGAGGGAGTGAATTCCTTGACATAGAACCATAACTTTTTCCACTTGCTCGGAGCCTTCTTCAGCAGCATGAACTTCATGAATGGAGCCTTGAGCTTCAGCTGGAAGGTGACGCCGCCCGCCACCAATCTAGGGCCGCCCATCCCTTCGCGGATGAGGCGCCCATGGAAAAATTCCAGCCAGAGAGGGCAGTATGGCCGGCATCCCAGATAGCATTCACAGAGTGCCACGAATATGGCGAGCTGCTCGATATTGTGCGGTCCCAGATCAGATGGCTTGATCGCGTAGTAGGAACAGAAGCAGCAGAAGAAGAGGGAGGTGGGGAATCCCAATCCCCTCTTGGGGTGGCTCTGGAAGCAAATGAATTCCCCTGGCCGCGGCTTCGGCTCAACCTCGGGGCTGTGGGGATCCGCCAGTTCCCCTTGGTGAGAATATCGGCATCCTAGAACAATTTCACAATGGCTGTGGAACACTTGGACTTGCCCCATAGATCCTTTGGGGGCGCCATCGAGGAAAGAAGGAGGACACTTGGTCTAGAAATTCTAGATCAGAAGTGGATCTAGAGACTGAGGATGCGAGAATTCGGAGGAGTGTGAAGAATGCCCACGATTTCCCCATCAGTATCCTTATAAAGCGGCACTACTCGACAATCTCGGGCCAGCCATTACCTCGCGGTAAATCTGCCAAAGTTACTGTTGGAGTTGCCGAATGGCTAGTTTGTCAAAATTGACTGTCCAACATCATCCACTTGACTCGCTTGGTTGCTTGCCCCTTCCAATCGATTGGGCATGGCGACTCGAGCATATTTCCATTCGCCAATGCTGTGACTAAAAACATGCAACAAAGGCTTCTCCCTTCATTGAAGGAGTCCACCGCCGATTCGGCTGGGCATCCCCCTGGACTTGCCTACTCTGACTGCCAAGTTGATGACTTACACCGAACCACCGTTTCCCTCGGGGACTACTGATGGGGATATAACAATCGAGGTATGCCTAGAAGGGCTATTCGACTGACCCATGTCCATAGCGAATGGGCCTGCAGGAACGACGACTGGAAAGCGACTGAAGAAGAAGCCTCACGACTGGAAGCTAGAGGCCCATGAGCTTAGATAGGCCTAGTCGCATTAGGTAAAATCCACTGAAACCTTAACTGATTTTGTTGTAATCCTGTAAACCCTACCAAGGTACCCCATATATAAACCTCCATAGGATACTCTGCATACTTACATGCTCTTAGCTACCCCATCTAAGCGAATCGCTGCCTAGCCACTGAGCTCACCCACCTTGTAATCCACTCGCCGATAATACAATCCCTTGTCTTTGGTTCCAATCTCGCACCGCGGATGGTGACTAGCTCCTGACCCAAATCGTATCAATCGCTAACCCTGGTAGCGACTGCCGTGGTCATTCCCATGACATCAAGTGGAGCAGGAAGGACCAATCGGCTGTGCTGCCGCACCCGAGAACCTACGTGATGGTCCTGGATCCCATCATTGTCTCCAAGAAGCACTCCTACAGATTCTTACGCATCCTTGTGGATGGGGGCAGCAACATCAACCACTTATACCGCATCTCATTGGACCGGCTCGTCATCAGCGAGTCCCAGATGGAGCGGTCCAGTACCTCCTTCCACGGAGCTGTTCCGGGTCCATCGCATTCACCCATCGGCAAGATCCGGCTAGACGTCATCTTCGGCATTGAGGGCAACTTCGACCGTGAGCCCATCTGGTTTGAGGTGGTCAACCTCTCCAGCGCATATCACACCATCCTTGGACGCCCAACACTCACCAAGTTCATGGCGGTACCACACTACGCGTACCTCAAGATGAAGCTCCCTGGGACCAAGGGGGTAATAACTATCACCGGTGACTACAGGCGGTTGGTGGAATCTGCCACATACAGCTCCAAGCTAGCCGAGGCCATGATCATCGCGGAGGAGAATCGCATCATCATGCAGAACGTGGTGGCCCTGCAAGTAGAAATGTCGGCTGGCTAGCTATAGCCAGCCGGAGAGGCACAATTCAAGTCGTCCAAGGGCACCAAGAAGATTTTACTCAATGAGGCTGAGCCGGACAAGTTCGTCCTGGTCGGAGATGGCCTTGGCAACAAATAGGAAAGCACGCTCGTCTACTTACTCTATGAGAGTTGGGATATCTTCCCATGCCCCCCAAAGACATGCCTAGTGTTTCGAGGGAGCTCCCCAAGCACTCTTTTACATGTTAGGCCGGATGCTAAGCCGGTCAAGCAATCTCTATGCCGCTTCACTAAGGAAAATAGAAGAACATTTGGTGAAGAAATTACCTGGCTGCTTGCAACCGGATTCATCATGGAGCAGCTATGCGCCATGTACTACTTCTCCGTGCAGCAGTTATGCACTTATTTTGAAGGGTGTGAGTTTCACCATGTCTCTCGAGGCAACAACGAGGCCATGGACGCACTCGCCCGTGCTGAGTCAACAAGGAAAGCAATTCTGCCTGGAGTCTCCCTCGAGCACCTGCGCAAGCCATCCATCACGCCATCTCCAGGATCTGACTCCATCATAGTAGATGCGAACCCAGGGACTTCAGGCTCCAAGCGGCCAGAGACTGCCGCAAAGTTCTCGGGGACTGCCGTGTCAAACCCGAGGACTTCCGGGTCGAAGGCCGTGACACTCCCAGCTGGCTCCAACAGCCCGGGGACTGTCGGCTCTGCTCTTCCACCTGATAGGCCACCCAACAAGCTCTATCAGGTCGTGCTCGAGGAAATCAAGCTAATCATGGATACCGTGTACGCCATCTGGGAAACCCCTCCATGGGTCAAGCCGTTCATGAACTTCCTGGCCAAAGGGGAGCTACCCGACGAACAGGTCGAGGAAAGGCAAGTAAAGCGCAGAGCTAGTGCGTATACCATCATCAACCACGAGCTATACAAGCACAACATCGGAAGAATCTATCAGTGCAGAGGAAGGAATATGGATGTTGGTGGACATTCACCAAGGCGAGTGCGGCCACCACGCATCATCACATGCCATAGTGGCAAAGGCATTCCGCCATGGGTTCTATTGGCCTACTATGCTGGAAGATGCTGAGCAAATGGTGAAGGCATGCAATTGGTGCCAACGATTCAACCAGCAAAACCACACTCCGACTGTGGCCCTCAAGACAATCCCCATCACGTGGCCATTTTCTGTCTGGGGGCTGGACCTGGTTGGCCCCTTCAAAACAATGCAATCCGGCATGACACACTTGCTAGTGGTGGTGGAAAAATTCACCAAGTGCATTGAGGCAAAGTGATAGCTCCAAATTTCATCACTTTTTATCATTGATTTTCCTGTTGTTTATTGTCGGATTTCACAGAAGATTATCCTTTCTACTAACATTATCATTGCAATTAGCGAATCCTTGGTTTCTTGTGATGGTTTGGTAAGAACATTTACAGAAGATATGATAGCATTGATGGTCTAATTACACCTAAGAAGCAAATCCCCAATTGGATCCCCTTCCATTGGAGGCGTCCAGAATGCTTAACAACTAGAGGTACGGTCGCGATGCGCCGGTACCATCCGCCCATACTACACGCCTCCAGCTCTGTTATATCAATACAAGTAACTTCCGTGAAGGAGGGGCAACGAAAAGAACGACGGAAAAGAAAACACAGCCACCGCAAACTCATCTAGAGGGGGTTAGATCAGATCTAGAAGAGGAGAAGAACTTCCCCTCATTCCTCAACAATTTTCAACTCCTGAACCACACACTCCACCATCATCCCCATCATTACTTAGAGAGAGAGATTGGCAATTGTAAGATTAGGGTTTGATACTTTGATCTACCTTTGGTTTGTATTTGATTTGATCTTCAATCGCTATTGTGGTTTGCTACAATAACTTTGAGATGATTCCTATTTGCAATACAATTATGCTTTTGTTTTGTCTTCCTCTCATGTCTGAGTAAATCCTAGTAGGCATTGGAGATGTAGGGGATTGGTGAGATGTGTTGTGCCTCCTTTAAATCCATCCATTTGTGATTGTTGTAGTGTTTATTAAATAGGGAGAATGATTATCTACGTTCGCCTAATGCTTGTTATCTAATTTAAGGGTCCAGGTAACAAAATCCAAAGATCTCATAGGTATGAGATTGTATGCTAGCGAATCGGTGACCCCCAAGTAACACGGCCTATATCAATGAGGGGCTAGCACTACTCGAGGACAACAAGGAACCATCAAGATTAAAGCCTTGATTCGGTTGCAAGACATTAATTAATGTGTTGACCTTTGCTAGGGTAACAGGCAGACGGATCATTGGGGCTAGGAAGAATTGGCCATGAGGACTCCTAGCCAGTATATGGGTTGCTTGCCTACTCACTTACAAATAAGAAATATCACTATCACTTATTCCATTTTATCCATTTGGCACTTTCACTACCACCATGAACTATTTCTCTCCATGCCTAACTTCTCATCTACAAGACCAAACACACTACGAGAAATGTTTCCTTCCGTAACAACTTGGCCCAATGGTCATCGTAGAAGGCACGTCTTCTGCGACGAATTTCTCGTCTCGACCGTGGCTGATGGAAAACTTTTTTTTCCGGTTTCGTGGCCCTCTACTATGACGGAACCGCTAAAAATGTGGAGGAAGCTCGGCTGGCACGTGGAAGAGGCAAGATTTTTGTTTCCTCGCGTGATGTTGACTCGCCGAAGTCTTTTGAGGCATGTGGGTCCCAGACATCAGTGTCTCTCGTGGACCAAACTTTTTGATCGTGCATCCCTGATTTGAACTCGATAACGTTTCTCGATGTGTCTAGCACTTAGTCAGGCTACTAGGTCCCACATGTCAGCCTCTCATTAGTATGATGGAATTTTTCCCTTCGCTCATGCTACCCTGTTCCGAACTTGATAGAGTTGCTTGATGCATCTACTGTTTAATCAGGCTGCTGGGTCCCACATGTCATCCTCTCATTAGAAGAGATGTTTGCATGATGGAATTTTTCCTTGGCCATTGCCTCCCTGATTTCAACTCGATAACGTTGCTCGATCTATCTGTCGTTTAGTCATGTTGCTGGGTCCCTCATGTTAGCCTCACATTACAAGAATCGTGTTTGTCATGGAATTTATTTCTTTGCTCACGTTGGCCTATTGCGAACTTGATAGCGCTGCTCGATGCATCTAGCATTTAATCAAACTCGGGGACCCCACATGTCATCCTCTCATTAGAAGAAACATGTATGATAGAATTTTTCGCCTCGGTCGCGCCTCCGTGTTCCAAACTTGATAGCGTTCCTCGCTGCATCTACCGTTTAATCACACGACTGGGCCCCAACATGTGATCCACTCATTAGAAGAAACATGTGTATGATGGAATTATTTCCCTCGTTCGTGCCTTCGTGTTTAGAACTTGATAGCGTTTGTCGATGCATCGATAGTTTTTTCAGGCTGCTGGGTCCCCCATGTGAGCCTCTCATTAGATGAAACGTGTGCATGCTGAACTTTTTTCTCACTCGTGCCTCCCTGATTCGAACTTCACAATGTTGCTTGAGGAATCACCTGTATAAGGCCGCGCTACTGTGTCCCACACGTCGGTCTCTCTCTAAATGAAATCTATGTATGATTGACTTTTTTTGGCCACGTCTGCTATTTAAACCTTGGCAACGTTGCTCAATGCTGCAGTTGTGTATGGTATTGCTGCTGAGGCCCCCATGTCAGCCTCTCTGGTATGTTCTGGCTTGTGGGTCCTCGATGCAGCCTTGTATGTTCTGGTGGATTGGTCCCCGATGCCAGCCTCTCTATACAAGTATTTAACTTTTTTTAAACCTTACTATTAAACTTGAGGGATGCTGCAGGCTGGTGGGTCCGTGATGTCAGCCTCTCTGTAATGCTATATTAAAATGTAAACCCTTTCTCAAAAAAAGTAAACCCAAGATATATATATAAATACGTACACATAGGGAATTCAAACAAAGACCTTGAAATCAAATCAAATAGATATAAACTAAGTGTTTTCCACTACACCAAAGATATTTATAGGTATTAAATCATTAAACATGTATTAGTACTACAACATATGTCTCAGTATTCTAAAAAACTATTTTGTGTGTCTACATTTATCTCTTTTAAAATATAAAATGGAAGCGCTCAGGCATCTCAATTTATAAAATGCCATATGATGGAGCAGTTTAAAACATGGGTAGGCAGAGTTTTTTATTTTGAGAGGTGGGGGGCTATGCCCAAAAGGACGATTAAAAAGAGTTTGCCTATCTACATGGGCTCCTTTCTCAAATTTCACTGGGCTGTGCGCAACAATCCCCTGACCCCTAAATGGCTGAACTAAAATATGTCCAGGGCTATGCTCCATGGGCTGCTTTCTCAAATTTCTTTGGGATGTGGTTAGCAGTCCCCCATGTCAGCTTCTCATTACAAGAAATGTGTGCATGCTGGACTTTTTTCTCGCTCGCCCCTCCCTATTTCTAACTTCTTAGAAGCTCAGGAAAGAGCAACTCAACAGGGGAAAGCCTTAGCTGCGCTTCATTGGCTCGTGTCAAGTCTTTCGCTCATTTCGTAAACATTGCTAGATACAACACATGTATAAGGTCTTGTTGCTGGGTCCCAGATGTCAGTATCTTTGTAAATGAAACATGTGTATAATGGACTTTTCTTTCGACTATGTATATTGTTTTGACATTGGCAACGTTGCTCAATGCAGTAGCCGTGTATGCTCTTGCTGACGGGGCCCACATGTTAGCCTCCCTGGTATGTTATGGCTTGTGGGTCCCCGACGCCAACCTCTCTATACAAGTACTTAACTTTTTTTCAAACCCGCCCATCAAACTCGAGGGACGCTGCAAGCTAGCGTTGCCACTATGACAAACAAATAAGATGAACATTATCGTTAAAAGCTTTATAGTACCCATAACTTATACATTAGTCTTCTTAAAAAGATTTTATGTGTCCATGTTATCTCTCTTAAAATAAAAGGGAAGCAATCCTGGCATCTCAATTTATTAAATGCCACATAATGGAGTAGTTTCTTAAAAACATGGGTAGGCGGATTTTTTTAAAGGGAAATTCCAAAAATGCCTAATTAAAGATTTTGGGCAATTCTACATCTACTATACTCAATGGGCTATACTCCATGCGCTATTCATCGTGGGATCCTTGATAAAAATTCAAATGGGTTGTGGTCAGCAAGTCCCCTAACCCCTAAAAGGCTGAATTAAAATATTCTAGGCAAAAGAGGTGCCAGATGGGCTAGTTTTTATATCCTTGTTAGTAAAATTTGCATTGTGCCATGGCTCAGCCGGATTCGGAATGCAAACCTCAATACCGAAGGAAAAAAGCAATAATTCTTTTAACAGATATTTGTGTAAAAATACCTAAAGAATAAGGGACACATACTGGGTGATTCAAAACTGGATTGGTATCTAATAACTTCACTTGGCACCCTCTCATCTCTGTCTAAAACACATCAAATGGTTATGATGACACACTGGAAAAAACTCTAGTGTAAGCTGAAGGAAATATGCCCTGAGAGGCAATAATAAAGTTGTTATTATATATTCCTTGTATATGATAGATGTTTATTTTGCATGCTATAATTGTATTGAGAGGAAACATCAATACATGTGTGTTTAATAAACAAAAAGGGTTCCTAGTTATGCCTCTCTTATAAACTAGCTTGTTGATTAACAAGATGATCAAGGTTTCCTGATCATGGACATTGGATGTTGTTAATAACAAGGTCACAGCATTTGTGAAATGATGTGATGAACATTCATCCGAAGTATAGCATTACGATCAAGTCATTATGTTTATATTGCTACAACATCATACAAAGTAGTCTTAGTCCTTAGACCATGAGATCATGTTAATTGCTAACACTGGAAGAGTATCTTGATAACATCAAACGTCACACTGTAACAGGGTGACCATAAAGGTGGGTGCAGTGCTATGAAGGTGTTATGTTGAGGCTCATGGATCAAGAGTGGAATTTGTCAATCCCGATAACGGATAGATATATTCTGGGCCCTCTCGGTGATATCACATTAAGATAGCTTGCCAGCAAGTGATGTGGTCACTAGAATGTTATATCACGGGAACGAGAAAAGAGTGCATGTCGGTAACGAGATCAAACTAGGTATTTGGATACCGATGATCGAATCTCGGACATGTATTATATCATGAGACAAAGGGATTAAATTGCTGACGTTAAAGGTTCTCACGATCACAGAAGTCATCGTTGAATATGCAGGAGTCAGTATGGATCTCCAGGTCCCCCTTCTGATTATTGATCTGAGAGGAGTCTCAATCATGTCTGTATTATTCGCGAACCGTAGGGTGACACACTTAAGGGTTGCCGGACACCATTTAGGAGCACATATGTTCTAGACAAAAGGTTTGCAAAGCGCAGGAAATGTTTCGATAGAAACAGGAATTGGTTCGATAGAAACCGGAATTGTTTCGGGTGAAATTGCAGAAAGTGGTTCTGCATGTGATATTGAAATGTTGCAAGGGGTTTTATGTGAATGTTTGTTAATTAAAGTAATTAACAAAATTCTGAATAAAATAAATAAAAGAGTTTTATTAATTGAGAGTTGCATTTAATTTGGTGGAAATTAAATACATGTGAGTGGGATTTTGGGTGGAGGCCATGTTTATGTGAGTGGAGGTTCACCACATGAATGAAGGAGGGGAGGAGTCCCCCCCCTCATGCGCCGGCTATGGGAGGGGAGGGGTCTCCCTCCCTCCTATATAAAGCCCCCCTCTCCCCTCTCACAAAACACACCTCCTCGTGAAGGATCTCTCTCCCCCTCTAGATATTCCCCCATGGTCCCGGATTAGCAAGATACATGTTCCCGATGGCCTTGCGTCTGGAAGGAGTTGCTGCTTCCGCTGATTCGCTGGAGCGAGGAGGTGGAGGTTGTCCGGTGGCTTGAACGTGTGTGCGAGGACGGATGCGCTGCTGATTTGCGGCGCTCGGACTTCCACACGATCTTGAGATCGGCAAGCGTACGACTACATCAACCACGAGTTCCTACTCGTTAACAAAACTCGTTGTCTTCGAGGGTAAGTTCTCCATGGATGTATGTCCACCTGTTGCTCTGTATCTAGTAGATAGATCTTGGCGTATAGTTCTCATCGTAGGAAATTTTTTGTTTTCTATGCTGCGGACCCAACAGTGGTATCAGAGCCTGATTTATGCGTAGGTGCTTTGCACGGGTAGTACACATATGTTTATATGTGGGCGATGATGATCATGTTATTGCATCTTCTATGTACTTTGGATATTGGTGGCATAGTGGGATGAAGCGGCCCAGACCAACCTTACATGTCATCGTACATGAGACCGGTTCCACGACTGACATGCAACTAGTTTTGCATAAGTGGCTAGCGGGTGTCTATCTCTCCTACTATAGTCAATATCTGATTTACAACGAGTTGCTAATAACTTGGTTATCCTCGTTGTGGTTCATGTTCGTAGGTAAGACCGGTTCTATCTCCGAAAGCCCTAAGCCACGTAAAACTTGCAATTGATAAATTAGAGGCGTCTAGTTTAGATCGTTGCTGGGCTAGTGTCTTGATATGGTATTGTTGTAAGTAGATGTATGATAGATACTCTTACAACTCACTTAACGTGTAAGTTCCATAGACCTTGGCCTTACACATAAAGGAATGATAGAGATCATACCACGATGGAAATGATAGAGATCAAATGCATGAACCATATCACCTCACTTCACACATTAGATGTTAGCATCTTATATTGCTAATTTGGCGTTTTTGGTAGCATTATAAGATGATCCCTCATTTAGATATCAAGATAAAATGTGTTCTTCCTTAAGTATGCACCGTTTTGTGGATCGTGTTTTGAGGCATCACGTGATGATCGGGTGTTCTCAACTCTACGCTTTCATACAACGGGTGTAAGACAGTTTTACACACGCGAATACTAAGGTTCTTACTTGGCGAGCCTAGCATCTACAGACATGGCCTCGGAACACGGACCGAAAGGTTAAGCATGAGTCATATTGTTGATATGATGCCCATATAGATGCTCGCCTTTGAAGCTACACCGACTCACGTGATGATCGGACTTGGTGTAGTGGATTTGGTTCATGTAATCACCAAAAAGACATGAGGGATGTCGTTTTTGAGTGGGAGTTCATTAGTAATTTTGATTAGTTGAACTCAATCTATCATAAACTTAGTCTAAATATATTTTACAAATTCTGTTATAGATGGCACCACCTGCTTTTAATTTCAATGTGTTCATGGAGAAAGAGAAGCTTGCTGCGAATTGTAGCAACTTCACCAACTGGGCTATGAATTTGAGGATTCTCCTCACTGCTGCACAAAAGCAATATGTGCTAGAGGCGCCGCTAGGCCCCCCACCAGCTCCTGATGCCCCTGACGAGGAAAAGAACGTCTATATAACTCGTCAGGAGGACCACAACTTAGTTCATTGCGGCATACTGTATGGGCTAGAGCCAGAACTTCGAAAACGTTTCGAAAATGACAATGCCTTTGATACCATGGGAGAATTGAAAATGATTTTCGATACCCATGCTGCCGTAGAGAGTTATAATGCTTCTGAAAAGTTCTTTAGCTACATGATGGAAGAGAACAGCTCCGTTAGTCAGCACGTACTCAAAATGTCTGGGTACGCCGATAAGCTTGTGTCCTTGGGAATAACGATTCCCAATGACTTAGGCATACATCGTGTTCTCCAATCTCTGCCACCTAGCTACAAGAGCTTCGTGATGAACTATAATATGCAGGGCATGAAGAAGTCTCTTCCCGAGCTTCTGTCAATGCTTAAGACTGCAGAAGTGGAGATTAGGAAAAAACATCAAGTGTTGATGATCAATAAGACCACCGGTTTCAAGAAGGACAAGAAAGGCAAGCAGAAGGGAAAGAAGGGCGGCAAATCTGTTGCCGTGCCTGAAAAGAAACCCCGAGCTGGTCCTAAGTCTGACACCGAGTGCTACTATTGCAAGGGAACTGGCCATTGGAAGCGCAACTGCCCCAAGTATTTGGCAGACAAGAAGGCCGACAAGGCAAACAAAGGTATATGTGATATACATGTTATTGATGTGTACTTGACTAGTACTCGCAGTAGCACCTGGGTATTTGATACGGGATCGGTTGCTAATATATGCAACTCGGTTCAGGGGTTGCGGAACAAGCGACAACTAGCAAGGGATGAGGTCACGATGTGGGTCGGCAATGGATCAAGAGTTGATGTGATCGCCGTCAGAACGCTGCCTCTCCATATGCCGTAGGGATTAGTTATAAACCTGAATAATTGTTATTTTGTGCCTGCACTGAGCATGAACATTGTATCCGGATCATGTTTGATGCAAAGTGGTTATTCGTTTAAGTCTGAAAACAATGGTTGTTCGATTTATATGAATAATATGTTTTATGGTCATGCACCTGTGTTGAATGGTTTATTTCTATTGGATCTCGATAGTAGTATTACGCATATTCATAATGTTGATGCTAAAAGGATTAAACTTGATAATGATATATCTGCATATATGTGGCACTGCCGTCTAGGTCATATTGGCGTTAAACGCATGAAGAAACTCCATTCTGATGGACTTTTGGAATCACTTGATTTTGAATCATTTGATACATGTGAGCCATGCCTTATGGGCAAGATGACTAGAACGCCGTTTTCCGGTTCAATGGAACGGGCGACAAATTTATTGGAAATCATACATACTGATGTGTGTGGACCAATGAGCGTGTCGGCGCGAGGTGGATATCGTTATTTTGTTACTTTCACGGATGATTTGAGTAGATACGGGTATATCTATTTGATGAAACATAAGTCTGAAACCTTTGAAAAGTTCAAAGAATTTCAGAATGAAGTGGAAAATCATCGTAACAGAAAGATCAAATTTCTGCGGTCCGACCGTGGAGGAGAGTATCTTAGTTACAAGTTTAGCACACATATGAAAGACTGTGGAATAGTTTCACAACTCACGCCTGCTGGAACACCACAACGTAATGGTGTGTCAGAACGTCGTAATCGTACTTTATTGGATATGGTTCAATCTATGATGTCTCTGACTGACTTGCCGCTGTCATTTTGGGGTTATGCACTGGAAACCGCTCTATTCACTTTAAATAGGGCACCATCTAAATCCATTGAAAAGACACCGTATGAATTATGGTTTGGAAACAAACCTAAGCTGTCATTTCTTAAAGTTTGGGGATGCGATGTTTATGTGAAGAAACTTCAACCGGATAAACTCGAACCCAAAGCGGAAAAATGCGTCTTCATTGGATACCCTAAGGAAACGATTGGGTATACCTTCTATCACAAATCCGAGGGCAAGGTCTTTGTTGCCAAGAATGGATCCTTTCTTGAGAAGGAGTTTCTCGCGAAAGGTGTGAGTAGTCGGAAGGTAGAACTCGAAGAGGTTATTGAACCTTCTCTTCATGAAATGGCGAGTAGCGCAGCACCGGAAGTTGTTTCGGAGTTGACTTCACCTAATGAAGAGAGAGCTAATGATATTGATCATGAAACTCCGAAAGAGGACACTACCGCACCTCACAGGTCAAGCAGGACACGTGCAGCTCCTGAACTGTACGGCAATCCTGTTATGAATTTCATGATTGATGAAATAGATGACCCTGCGACGTATGAAGAAGCGATGATGAGCCCTGATTCCAACAAATGGCTAGAAGCCATGAAATCCGAGATGGAATCCATGTACGAAAACCAGGTTTGGACCTTGGTGGACTTACCTCACGATCGAAAGGCCGTTGAGAATAAATGGATTTTCAAAAGAAAAACTGATGCTGATGGTAATGTAACCATCTATAAGGTTCAACTTGTCGCAAAAGGGTTTCGACAAATTGCAGGAGTTGACTATGATGAGACATTCTCTCCTGTAGCGATGCTTAAGTCGGTTAGGATTATGTTAGCAATTGCTGCATATTTGGATTATGAAATATGGCAGATGGATGTCAAAACTGCGTTCCTCAATTGTAATATTGAAGAAGTGTTGTATATGATACAACCTAAGGGTTTTGTCGATCCTAAGGATGCTGATAAGGTGTGCAAACTTCAGCGATCCATCTATGGACAGAAGCAAGCATCCCGGAGTTGGAATCTCCGCTTTGATGAGGTGATCAAAGAGTTTGGATTTGTCCAAACTTATGGAGAGGCTTGTATTTACAAGAAAGTGAGTGGGAGCAATGTGGCATTTCTGATATTATATGTGGATGACATATTATTGATTGGAAATGATATAGATCTTTTAAACAGTGTTAAAAGTTATCTAAACAGCAAATTTTCGATGAAGGACCTTGGTGAAGCTTCATATATATTAGGCATTAAAATCTATAGAGATAGATCAAGACGCCTAATTGGGCTATCGCAGAGTACATACCTTGATAAGATATTAAAGAAGTTTAATATGGACGGAAGTAAGAAGGGGTACTTACCTATGTTGCAAGGCAAGACATTGAGTAAGACTCAAAGTCCGGCTACGGCGGAAGAAAGAGAGATAATGGATAAGATCCCCTATGCCTCAGCCATAGGCTCTATAATGTATGCCATGCTATGTACAAGACCGGATGTGGCACATGCTATTAGTTTGACTAGTAGGTACCAATCTGATCCAGGTTCGGAACACTGGATAGCGGTCAAGAATATCCTTAAGTACTTGAGAAGAACTAAGGATATGTTTCTTGTATACGGAGGTGAAGAAGAGCTAGTCGCTAAGTAATATGTCGATGCTAGCTTTGACACTGATCCGGATGACTCTAAGTCTCAATCCGGATACGTATTTCTCTTGAACGGAGCAGCAGTTGGTTGGAGGAGCTCCAAACAACCTGTGGTGGCTGGATCAACGACGGAGGCGGAATATGTTGCTGCTTCAGAAGCGGCACAGGAAGCGGTTTGGATGAAGGAGTTCATAACTGAACTAGGTGTGGTTCCTAGTGCGTTGGACCCAATGGTGATCTATTGTGACAACAATGGAGCCATAGCCAACGCCAAGGAACCAAGGTCTCACAAGAATTCCAAGTATATTAAGCGCCGGTTTCACTCTATCCGCGAGCATGTCAAGGATGGAGATATAAAGATTTGTAAAGTGCACACGGACCTGAATGTAGCAGATCAATTGACTAAAGTACTCCCTAGGGCAAAACATGATCAACACCAGAACTCCATGGGTGTTAGATTTATCACTATGTGAACTAGATTATTGTCTCTAGTGCAAGTGGGAGACTGAAGGAAATATGCCCTGAGAGGCAATAATAAAGTTGTTATTATATATTCCTTGTATATGATAGATGTTTATTTTGCATGCTATAATTGTATTGAGAGGAAACATCAATACATGTGTGTTTAATAAACAAAAATGGTTCCTAGTTATGCCTCTCTTATAAACTAGCTTGTTGATTAACAAGATGATCAAGGTTTCCTGATCATGGACATTGGATGTTGTTAATAACAAGGTCACAGCATTTGTGAAATGATGTGATGAACATTCATCCGAAGTATAGCATTACGATCAAGTCATTATGTTTATATTTCTATAACATCATACAAAGTAGTCTTAGTCCTTAGACCATGAGATCATGTTAATTGCTAACACCGGAAGAGTATCTTGATAACATCAAACGTCACACCGTAACAGGGTGACCATAAAGGTGGGTTCAGTGCTATGAAGGTGTTATGTGGAGGCTCATGGATCAAGAGTGGAATTTGTCAATCCCGATAACGGATAGATATACTCTGGGCCCTCTCGGTGATATCACATTAAGATAGCTTGCAAGCAATAGATGTGATCACTAGAATGTTATATCACGGGAACGAGAAAAGAGTGCATGTCGGTAACGAGATCAAACTAGGTATTTGGATACCGATGATCGAATCTCGGACATGTATTATATCATGAGACAAAGGGATTAAATTGCTGACGTTAAAGGTTCTCACGATCACAGAAGTCATCGTTGAATATGCAGGAGTCAGTATGGATCTCCAGGTCCCGCTTCTGATTATTGATCTGGGAGGAGTCTCAATCATGTTTGTATTATTCGCGAACCATAGGGTGACACACTTAAGGGTTGCCGGACACCAGCACATATGTTCCAGACAAAAGGTTTGCAAAGCGCAGGAAATGTTTCGATAGAAACAGGAATTGTTTCGATAGAAACCGGAATTGTTTCGGGTGAAATTGCAGAAAGTGGTTCTGCATGTGATATTGAAATGTTGCAAGGGGTTTTATGTGAATGTTTGTTAATTAAAGTAATTAACAAAATTCTGAATAAAATAAATAAAAGAGTTTTATTAATTGAGAGTTGCATTTAATTTGGTGGAAATTAAATACATGTGAGTGGGATTTTGGGTGGAGGCCATGTTTATGTGAGTGGAGGTTCACCACATGAATGAAGGAGGGGAGGAGTCCCCCCCCTCATGCGCCGGCTATGGGAGGGGAGGGGTCTCCCTCCCTCCTATATAAAGCCCCCCTCTCCCCTCTCACAAAACACACCTCCTCGTGAAGGATCTCTCTCCCCCTCTAGATATTCCCCCATGGTCCCGGATTAGCAAGATACATGTTCCCGATGGCCTTGCGTCTGGAAGGAGTTGCTGCTTCCGCTGATTCGCTGGAGCGAGGAGGTGGAGGTTGTCCGGTGGCTTGAACGTGTGTGCGAGGACGGATGCGCTGCTGATTTGCGGCGCTCGGACTTCCACACGATCTTGAGATCGGCAAGCGTACGACTACATCAACCACGAGTTCCTACTCGTTAACAAAACTCGTTGTCTTCGAGGGTAAGTTCTCCATGGATGTATGTCCACCTGTTGCTCTGTATCTAGTAGATAGATCTTGGCATATAGTTCTCACCGTAGGAAAAATTTTGTTTTCTATGCTGCGGACCCAACATAAGCAACCTAGCAATAGCGACAAAACTTTTCACAAATTCGGTAGGATTTGAAAGATCCAGTAGTATAGAATAAGACAGAAAAAATATCGAAAGATTCCTAGTTCATATTCAGCAGACTTGACCGATTCTGTAGCATTCCAAAGTGACTGTTTCAGCAATACACACACTGAAACTCAATAGCAGTACAGAGGGAACCCGTTCATGTTTCAACTATAAAAACCTTGTCGCATGATCAGTTTGCCCTTTTCTCCAAATACAATCGATCATTGGAGCAAGCAAAACTGACGATCAAGTATGCTTTTGTGTGCATACCTTCTCCTCACATCAATACCATTGTGACCCCCATATATGCATCCCAAAATGCCAAAGCCTCATCTAGATTGATACAAGGCCAAGTTTAAAAAGAAAAGCTAGACCATCTACTGCACTTGATCTAAACAATTACCAATACATCAGTATTAGTTCTAGAAAATACCTTAGTAATAGTAATGACATAACACTTGACATATTGAGTAGCATTTGAAGATTGAGAAGTAAAAAATAAGACAGAAAAAATATCCATAGATTCTCAGTTCATATGCAACACCACTTGATAGATTCAGCAGCATTTCAAATTGACCGATTCAGCAGCACAGACAATGGCCAAAAGAAATGATGGATTCAGCAATGCATACATTGAAATTCAATAGTTGTAGAAAGGCCGTGACTCAAAAGGAAAGAGAGTCCACATCACTTGATCGGTCGATCTGAACAACTACCATTACATATGTATTACTACAAAATAGATTAGCAGTAGCAGACTTCCATACAAAATACTCGGCATAATGCAACATCATGTCCAAGTGCTGGACGGGTAGCGCTTTTTTTCCTGCCTGGTATGCTTTCCTTGTCACATTGTCGCCTGTGGGCCCACTATGTCAGCAGCGTACATTGGAAATAGTGTACATTGCCACAATCTTGTTGCACCTCTCCCCATACAAATTGAATCTATCACCAACATAAAGTAGTAATTAATTAGTAAGACGTTATATATCTTAACATTGGGATCATCACAAGAAGATTTAGATGTTTTATCTTACTTTTGAAACTTGTCGATGCAATACTCCTAATCCACAAGGAATTCCGATGAACCGTTCAGAATCTTCCAGGTAACACCACGGTTGCAACAGGTACGACCTGAGCCCTTCTAGGTCGACTTCGGCCGACGATGGCCTACTCGTCAGCTTAGATGTCGCCACCATTTCGATCTCATGGAGCTCATGCCATAGAGACAATGACCAAAGCTTCACATTGTACCACAGCAATTCGCACGCACCTAAACTAACAAACCTGAGGGATATGATAATATCCATGGTGTGGCCATCAATTTGGGCGATGAACACAGTGCCCTCTTTCTCGATGCCAATGGTATCTGCTCTCCACAAGCCTCTTGTGTGCACCGGCTTAGACGGCTCCCAGTGTTTGTGGCTATAGGGCATTATGGTTGCAGTCCTTATAACACCCTAGTTTTAGCTAAATCATTAACTAGGGTTGATTGTGCACTCATGAGCAATATATTTAAAAATGCATCAAATAAAAAGGAAGTAAAACCCTAAACCCTATTTCCCCTCTCTCTCAAATCAATTCCAAAATGGTTTTGGACTTTGAAAAGTACAAAAGTTGTGAAGACCAAACTATTACAAGGGCCTTACATTGTTTTAATTATTTTATAAAGTTTCTGGTAGTGTTGAATTATACAAACTGATTTCAAATGAATTTACAAATGGGAAAGAGAAAACATATTTAGAAAATGTTTTGCAAATAAAAAAATGCAGCCAGCAGCAGCCTAGGCCATAGTCCACTTCCTCTTCTCTTCCCTGCCGCCCCGCATGTCCGAAGCCAGCCCATGTGTGGCCCAGCTAGCCCATCTGCGCCCCATAACGCTTCGGCCCGGCTCTCTCCCTTCGTCTTCATCATCGACGACGCACAACAACTCCATGTCGCTGCCTCCGCCACCCGATGGTCGTCACCGCGCCGAGATGAACGCCGCTACCTAGAATGAGGATAAGAACCAGTGCGCCGTGTTCATCATCCCATCAACCTCTCTCTTACCCAGTGCTCTCTCTCTATCCCTGAAGAGCTCCCGAACCCTAACCTCCTAGGTCGCCGTCGTCCCTGCTGCCTCCGGCCATCCCTTGCCCAGCTGAGAGCACCACCAAAACCGCCACTGTCTCCTCGTTCGATTGCCTCTAACCGCACAAGTTGGAGAGGATCGAGGCATCACAATCAACCCCTCCCTCCCCGACTCCGGACGCCGCGTTCTCCACTGATTCCGGTAGCTCCTGACCTTGCCCTTCCTCGATGACCGTCCCTTCATGTTTCTGGTGAGACCATGGTGCTCAAGCACCCCTCTGAACCCTCTCTCTCCCTCTAGCATGCTCCCGCGTCGCAAGCCTCCGCCATCCGCCGTAGTACATGCTCGCTGGCAACAGTACGGTGACCTAAAGCTAGCGGCGCCGCTACTTTCTTGCTCGCCATGTCACGCTCGTGCTGGCGTGGCCCAGATCACTGGCAATTGCCACCGTTTGCCACGCCCCGCTAGCGAGTCCGACGTGGCTCCCATGTGGCCATCGAGTGGACCCACCATGGACTGGTCCCTTCTATCAGTTGGTGTAGGTAGGACTAGGTGCGGTAACAAAAGTACCTGGCTGTGTTGATGATGTCAGCGTGATGCAGTAAAGGTTATAATTTGTTTTAATAATTTCAGAAAAAGTTTTAATCTTATAAAATTGATATATAATTATTTATAAGTCATAAAAATATGCATAATATATCAAAATGTTCAGAAAAATGAGATCTACACTTTAGCATCAAAATCATGCATTGTTCAACAACTTTAATCACATGTTTAATTAGGAGAACACTTGAACCCTCTCATATGCATATAGGGATGTTCAAATACTAGGTTTTAAACCCTAGGGACCCCATTTAAAAGTGATGAACTTGTTTAGGGCTTCAATTTCAATAAACTTTAACTTTCCATATCACCATCCTTGCTTGAGCATTGCATCGATGCCATGTGTTGATTGTTGCTTTCCTTTCTAGTGTTTCTACTTCTTCTTGGTAGACCTCGGAGTTGATGTGAGCAACAAGATTGAGTCCAAGATTGAAGACCGAGATTAACACCATCGAAGAGAAGTAGTTGATCAATGTTGAACAATGTCAATCAGATGAACCCTAAAGATCTACAGTTTGGTATCAACAGGCAAAGGCAAGTATAGCCCCACACATGATATAATCCTATGCTTTCAAAGTATTTCATTCTTGTCGTGTGCATAAGATTCTACTATGGTATTTTATTGATAGATAGAGTATCCTATCGGTTGCACTATTCCCTTTGAGCTTATATTACATGATCCACTGCTCCTAGAATAACTAGGTTTGGCGTGTGTGCACTGCTAGAGCTGCTATCTATGTCTTTCTTACCAATGCTTAGCTATCAATTCTCGTTCATCCAGATGATGTACCAATGCAAAGAATCTGGTATGACAGGAGAAAAAAGATGAGATGAGATCAGGGGTAAAGGTTAAACATGCTAAGGCTTGTATGGGAGGCCACGGTGGGATGTGGTTTTGTAGTCCCATGCTCGCCACCACTAGGACCCGAGTTCTAGACTCTTGAACCTAGACGAGCATACAGCCACACGGGGCTTGGAAACCCCTCCACTGATTAACTTGCCTAGTAGATTCCAAGAGTCACCTAGTTCGGGCGTCCCATTCGACATATGCATTCTGGTTGTTCTCTAAGGCGGTGAAGGAGGTGCATTCATACAGGTAGGTAAGCATGGCCAGGGTTGCTTGAGGCGCTTCCTCTGGTAAACCAACCTCGCCAACATCTCTAGGGACCGTCTTTGGGATTTGACCCGTTACAGCGGAACCCTCCTTAGGGCGTGACTCATGGTCTCGGCGAAAGCAAGGTAAAGGTCATGGCCAACCACCCTCTGCTGGCCTTTAAGGAAGAGGGCTAATGTACTAGCATTAAGAGTCAGTTAGTATGTGTAGGTAAAGTTGTACACCCCTGCAGGGTATTAATCTTTTCGAAAAGCCGTGTCCACGGTTATGGATGACCTGGGAATGGACATGATGATCATATAGAACTATAACCTAATCGTAAAACTTGGCAAGTAAGTAAAGTGTGCTTAAGGATGCTTTCTAGTGGGTACGAGGGGGTGATCCTAGTTGTGATATGAGGATTACTTTGGTGGATATCAATATGATGATCAATTGTTCAGAGATGTCGCTCTCTTATCCCCTTTTAAAATATTCTGATTAGACGAGCTTCTTCTCTTCCCCTTGTTTTATAAACAAAGATGGCTTTATGCAAAATAACCCCACCAGCCATAAGTCTTGCAGAGTACACCCTGTACTCACCCTTGCTTTGTTGATACTTTTGTACCAGAGTAAGTGTTCCTCAGAAGACAAGTTTGGTACAAAATTGACACCAACGAGTAGCTTGGGGTTCCCGGTCGGCAGCCTGGAATCTATGGGCTGGGACGTCATCGTTATGCTTCAGGCCTCTTAGGCCATTTGTTAAATTTGATGTACTTAATAGCATAATTTGCCTTCCATTGTTTTATCTTTGTGGTCAGGGGCCTCTACTTGTAATAATTTGGTTCTTTGCTCAGTTATGAGCTTGCTGTAATAAATTTTGAGTCGTAGGGTCACTTAATGTTACCGATTCTTTCTATGTATGCTTCCGAGATTTAGGTTAGGCTTACGCCAGACAAAGGTCTGGGATTTGTCTAGCCCTAATCCTGGGGGTGTCATAGTTCTTGGTATCAGAGAAGTACCGACTGTAGGAAAACCTCTCTACTAATCAATGTTGAGTCTAGTGTTTGTGAAAATTATTTGAAAGTTGAAAAGTATGTGTGAAAACTCTAGTATGCTTCTTTTTCTCCTTATCCAGTTTCACTCTAACTCTAGGTCATCTTATATTGTATTGACTTTGTAAAAAAAATACTATCTCATCTTGTCTTTCAAAGCTTAGGTGCCTTTCAAGCATGTCATTTCTTAACCAGTTGACCTAGTGTTGAGTTCTCCAGAGTCAGTTGTGTGTGTGTGTGTTTCTTGTTTCCCTTTACTCTTCTTTAGTTGAGAGATTCCTTTCTATCATGATCTCTCTGTCTTATGGGCCTATAGTATTATATTGTAGGATCCCTAATTTTCTGTTCTAGGCTTCGAGGTTTCCTTTCGCCTCTTGTGCCTCCTTTTTGTTTGTTTGGGTACTTCAGAAGTTCTTTCTTCTTTTGGAAGCTACCTTGTGATTACTACCTTGTAGTGTACGTTGTGTCACTCAAGTAGTAGTTACTTCTTTCTTGGGTTTTAATCCTTGGACTTGAACCGAAGATCCCTTATTGTGATGGATTCTAGTGTTGTGAATCTTGTACATGAAACTGAATTTTAACCCAAGATCCATTTTGTTGATCTCCATTGTTCACGTTTACGCATACCTCAGGATGGCTAGTACCTTCTATTATAGCCTTCAAACTTGTGGTATATGTCACGGTTGAACTGTGACAACTAAGGACTTCCCCTACCACATGCTATGGTAGTTGTTCTTTAAATGGAACCAAATAGATCACAACAAGATTAGTCCTCATGAGTCTCACTTCTATATTTGTGACTCTGCCACACCTCCCTTCCATGCATTGGTCTTCGGAAGATTGATAATCTATGCATCCACATCTCGGGATTCTATTCTGAGCATGTTCCTTCCCCTTGTTGTTTTCTGGCCTTTGTCTATCAGTTGGTAGCAAAGTAGTAATGAGAATTGGTGTCTTTATATGAAAGATACTCTTGTGGTCCGTCAAGACAAACCATTTCGGGATTTCAGGAGAAACAAACTCCAGTACCTCGTCATATCAAGGACCAGGTCAAAGTTTTGTAATCTATAGATCAAGAGGCATTGATTAGTTTCTATTTATTCTATCTTAGAGTATCACACTCTTCTATACTAAGAGGTTGTGCTGAGTCTCATGACCCTCTTAATGAAGTGATGCTTTTACACATATTTACCCACCCTTCCTCTGAGCTTTCGCGTTCAAGAATGATGCGTGTGCGTAATAATGTGGCCATTCGAGATTTTTAGCAATCATTATTGCTTTGGAATCTTAACAAGGACATTGTGTCATCTTAACATAATGGGTTAATCCTATCAATAACTAAAGGATGAATGTGCTACCAAGTCCATTAGTCAGGTACACTTTTCTCGGTCAAAGAGTTAGGCTCGTGCCGAAGCTTTGAGACTATGTCTTCTTGCCTTACCAAGAAAGTATCCTCTCGAACTCTATGACATATCGGTGGTCCGTGATATTCTAGATGTCTTTCTAGAAGTATCGCCATGTTGCCACATGACCGTGTTTGTCAAGTTCTTGAGAAAGAAAGTTTTCTGAACTACTCTTTTCTCCAAGGATCCGTGTTGGATACCCCTGAACTGGATGGTTGAGCTTAAACATCAACTTGGAGAGTTGTAAGACAAAAGTTCTATCCAATCCAGTTCATCTTAAAGGGATGTCTAGTTTTGTCCGCCCTGAAGAAAGATAGTGTTTCCTTCGTGGACATGTTATCTCCCCTACCTTTGATTTGATTTGGGCTATCGTCAAATCAAACTCAGTTTCAAGGACTATTGTGATGATGTTGCTACTCGTGATGTTTCACCTGAGTACATACTCATGTCCTTTGGTCTGACCAATACTTTGCCTCATTCATACAACATATGATTTCATCCTACCGGAGAATCTCGATAAGTTTATTGTTGAGCCCATCGACAATATCCTTATCTTCTCCACGCTAGAATAGATTCATATGGAACCTTTGGCATTAACATTGGACACTTTTGAGAATCATCTTCGTGTGATCTCAAAGCTTGTGTTCTGGATGTTAGAAGTAATCTTCTCCGATTCATGTGCAATTGTTGAAAGATGTCGTTGTGGATTCGAGAAGAGTTATCTTTGTTTTCTCGGGAATCATTTCAAGTCAGTCAAGCATGTGTGAAGTATTCTTGATATGGTAGGTTGATACCTTCCCATCTCGAGAAGATTCTTTAAGCACTCAAAGCCACTACCTGATTTGTCATGGAAGATAAGAAGTCCTACAAACTTCGGTATTTTCCTAAATGTTCCCAAGAAGGATTCATTTGTATTTTTTGTTGCAAATAGTTCATGTATGTGCAATTGTATTTTGATAACTTGCTAATGCATTTGTCTTGCAACCTAGCTCATTCATTTGGAGCTTGACACTGTAGTCCATGCCTTGAGAATCCAGTAACTTTACCTTTGTGGTAAATGATACAAGCTTTCTATTCAGACATGCTGAATCCGAAGTATCATCCCACCTAACTAGAGTTGAATCTCAAGCAGCTATGATGGTTGGTGTTCTTCAAGGAGTTGACATAGGTCTCTTTGTAAACCCGGCAAGATTGATGTAATGGTTGACAAAATTAGTTGGAAAGCCTATTGTCATATTCTCTTGAATCAACAATAACAACCACTCTACATGAGGCTTCCTCTATGATTAATTGTAGGAGTTGTGTTTATGGTTTCCTTTGTATCCGAAGTCCGACATTTACTTGATGACCTCTTTCTAGAACATCAAGGAGAACATTTAAAAAAGTGCTGCTAAATCTCTCTCGGTCGATCCTCTAGACCCTGTTATGTTGGCAAGCTCTTGTTATGCCAAGTAACTGAAGTATGGTAATGAAGTTTCTTTTTCCTCCTGTCATCGGGAATCTTCCTATTTATTCATCTAGTGGTGTAAAGTGGTATCACGATCTTTGGCAAAGATTTTGATAAACCTGGATGAATAAAAAGTTTCCTTTGGTTCCTCTAACATATTCAAAGAGTGACTATGATTCGGATAATCAAAAGTTTCTCTTGCTACATGTTCCTTGTGACTCTTATGAGTCCTCTCCACCAAAACAACCCTTCTGTCTAGACCTTCTGTTGAACAAAGAGTGATCCTTCTGTATAAAAAGTATTTCAACATCGTTATTCATATCTCTCTATATTGGAAGCCATCAGTAGAGTTTCATCTTTCGAAGTATGTGGTCGTGTTCTTTCCGTTACATGCTCTCCTTTTTAGAAGTTAGACTCTTTTGAAGTTCCATGGTATCAATCCTTATGTAGACCATATATTTAACACCTTGAAGCCATCTCCTTTGTTTCCTCCGTTACCTTGACGTATTCCACGCTCGTTGGCTGCAGAGATGTTATGCAACATCTATCCATGAGTTGACCATGAGATTCTCTGTTGTGGTAATGTGTCCTTCCCTCTCCTCTTCAGTGTGTGTAGCTACCTCGAAGAAAATGAAGCGCTTCATTCATTCAATAATGGTGGCATGGATCAACCTCTCCGAGAAGATCGTAGAATTTTAGTGTAACCCTGTTCCTTCTATCTTCCTACCTAGGAATCTCGGGACGAAATTCTGTTAAGGGGGATAGTGTTGTAACACCCCAGTTTTAGCTAAATCATTAACTAGGGTTGATTGTGCATTCATGAGCATCATCTTTTAAAATGCATGAAATAAAAAGGAAGTAAAACCCTAAACCCTATTTCCCCTCTCTCAAATCAATTCCAAAATGGTTTAGGATTTTGAAAGGTACAAAACTTGTGAAGACCAAACTATTACAAGGGCCTTACATTGTTTTAATTATTTTATAAATTCTTTGGTAGTGTTGAATTATACAAACTGATTTCAAATGAATTTACAAATGGGAAAGAGAAAACAGATTTAGAAAATGTTTTGCAAATAAAAAATGCAGCCAGCAGCAGCCCAGGCCACAGCCCAGGCCGCAGCCCACTTCCTCTTCTCTTCCCTACCGCCCCGCGCATCTGAAGCCAGCCCAGGCGTGGCCCAGTTAGCCCACTTAGGGCCCATAATGCTTCAGCACTCCTCTCTCCCTTCGCCTTCATCATCGATGATGCAACAACTCGTTGTCGCCGCCTCCACCTCCCGATGGTCGTCGCCGCACCGAGATGAACACCGCCGCCTGGAACGAGGATAAGAACCAGCGCGCCGTGTTCCTCTTCCCCTCGACATATCTCTTCCCTAGTGTTCTCTCTCTATCCCCGAAGATCTCTCGAACCCTAACCTCCCAGGTCGTTGTCGTCCCTGCTGCCTCCGGCCGTCCCTTGCCTAGCTGAGAGCACCACCAGAACTGCCATTGTCTCCTTGTTCGATAGCACCTAACCACGCAAGTTGGAGATGACCGAGGCAGCACAATCGAACCCTCCCTCCCTAACTCCAGCCATCGCGTTCTCCACTAATTCTGGCAGCACCCGACCTCGCCCTGCCTCGTTGACCATCCCTTCGTGTTTCTAGTGAGACCATGGTGCTCAAGCATCCCTCCAAACCCTCTCTCTCACTCTAGCCCGCTCTCGCGTCGCAAGGCACCGCCGTCCGCCGCAGTACATGCTCGCTAGCGACAGTCTGGTCACCTAAAGCTAGCGACATCGCTACTTTCTTGCTCGCCGCGTCGTGCTTGTGCTAGTAGGCTAAGCTACGCGTGCTGGCGTGGCCCGGATCACCGGTGACGGCAACCGTTAGTCACGCCTCGACAGCGAGTCTGACGTGGCTCCTATGTGGCCATCAAGTGGACCCGCCATGGACTGGGCCCATCTGTCAGTTGGTGTGGGTAGGACTAGGTGCGGTAACAAAAGTACCTGGTTGTGATGATCACATCAACGTGATGCAGTAAAGGTTATAGTTTGTTTTAATAATTTCTGAAAAGGTTTTAATCTTAGAAAATTGATATATAATTATTTATAAGTCATAAAAATATGCATAATATATCAAAATGTTTAGAAAAATGATATATACACTTTAGCATCAAAATCATGCATTGTTCAACAACTTTAATCACATGTTTAATTAGGAGAACACTTGAACCCTCTCATATGCATATGGGGCTTTTCCAATACCAGGGTTTAAACCCTAGGGACCCTATTTAAAGTGATAATCTTGTCTAGGGCTTCAATTTCAATAACCATTAAATTGCCATATCATCATCCTTGCCTGAGCATTGCATCGATGCCATGTGTTGATTGTTGCTTTCTTTTCTAGTGTTTCTACTTCTTCTCGGTAGACCTCAGAGTTGATGTGAGAAACGAGATCGAGTCCTAGATTGAAGACCGATATTAACACCATCGATGAGAAGTACTTGATCAACGGTGAACAATGTCAATCATATGAACCCTAAAGATCTATAGTTGGGTATCAACAGGCCAAGGCAAGCATAGCCCCACACATGATATAATCCTATGCTTTCAAAGTATTTCATTCTTGCCATGTGCATACGATTCTACTGTGGTCTTTTATTGATAGATAGAGTATCCTATCGGTTGCACTATTCCCTTTGAGATTATATTACCTGATCCACTGCTCCTAGCATAACTAGGTTTGGCTTGTGTGCACTGCTAGAGCTACTATCTATGTCTTGGTTAGACATGCTTAGCTGTCAGTTCTGGTTCATCCAGATGATGTACCAATGCAGAGAATCTAGTATGACAGGAGAATAAGATGAGATGAGATCAGTTGTAAAGGTTAAACATGCTAAGGCTTGTATGAGAGGCCACAATGGGATGTGGTTTTTGTAGTCCCATGCTCGCCACCACTAGGACCCGAGTTCTAGCCTCTTGAACCAAGACGAGCATATAGCCACACGGGGCTTGGGAACCCCTCCGCTGATTAACTTTCCTAGTAGATGCCATGAGTCACCTAGTTCGGGCGTTCCATTCGACATATGCATTATGGTTGTTCTGTAAGGCGGTGAAGGAGGTGCATTCATACAGGTAGGTAAGCGTGGACGGGGTTGCTTGAGGTGGTTTGTCTGGTAAACCAACCGCACCCACATCTCTAGGGACTGGCTTTGGGATTTGACCCGTTACGACGGAACCCTCCTTAGGGCATGACTCATGGTCTCGGCAAAAGCAAGGTAAAGGTATTGGCCAACCACCCTCTGTCGGCCTTCCAAGGAAGAGGGCTAATGTACTGGCATTAAGAGTCGATTGGTACGTGTGGGTAAAGTTGTACACCCCTACAGGGTATTAATCTTTTCGAAAAGCCATGTCCATGGTTACAGATGACTTGGGAATGGATGTGATGATCATAGAGAACTATAACCTAATCGTAAAACTTGGCAAGTAAGTAAAGTGTCCTTAAGGATGCTTTCTCATGGGTACGAGGGGGTGATCCTAGTTGTGAGATGAGGATTACTTTGGTGGATATCAAGATGATGATCAATTCTTCGGAGATGTCGCTCTCTTATCCCCTTTTAAAATATTCTGATTAGGCGAGCTTCTTCTCTTCCCCTTTTTTTATAAACAAAGATAGCTTTATGCAAAATAACCCCACCAGCCATAAGTCTTGAAAAGTACGCCCTGTACTCACCCTTGCTTTGTTGATACTTTTGTAGCAGATTAAGTGTTCCTTAGAAGACAAGTTTGGTACGACATTGACACTGACGAGTAGCTTTGGGTTCCCGATCGGCGGCCTAGAATCTATGGATTGGGACGTCATCATTATGCTTCAGGCCTCTTAGGCTATTTGTTAAGATTGCTATACTTAATAGCTTAATTTGCCTTCCGTTGTTTGGTGTTTGTGGTCAGTGACCTATGCTTGTAATAATTTGGTTCTTTGCTCAGTTATGAGCTTGCTGTAAATTTTGAGTCGTAGGGTCACTGTAATGTTACCAATTCTTTCTCTGTATGCTTCCGAGATTTAGGTTAGGCTTATGTCAGGTAGAGGTCTGGGATTTCTCTAGCCCTAATACTAGGGTTGTCACAGTCCTTGAGTGGGAATATCTAAGGTGGCGGGCGAGCTCTACCATAGGCGTTAGTTCTACTGACGAGGTGATGAACTCCCATCCAGTCTCCGTGCAGACTTGCTAGTCGTGAAAGCACTAGATTATGTGGTCGTAGACGTTGTTGTAGGGGACGACTGTCGTGGTTGTTGGGGCATCTGCTACCTTTTCTTCCCGCGACTTGGTCGTACAGCTCCTTGGAGCATGCAGCCAGCATGGCGGCGCTGTAGTGTCCAGACGCATAGCGATTTCGTTGAAAACGTCGTCGCTGACCTTGCTCCAGACGCCGTGCAGTGGGTTATGGGTCGATTGGGACTTCGAGATGGATTGGGGGAAGAGGTCGGACCAGAGTGGGGGACTTTTAGAGAGGGGTGGTGCGGCCTGCATGATCTGATGCAACGGGTGAGATGGCGAGGAAAATGTGCGAAGCGCGCACTGGAGACGACCCCAAATGCGGCCAGGTAGCATTGGCGAGTGGGGATAAAAATAGCCGACATGGGGAAGATGGGATGTCTCTTTGAACGAGGTTTTTTGCAAGGCATCTGGAGCTACATCCAGGACACCGACTGTAGCTTGGCTGGCATGCTGCAGTGCACTAAATTAGCTATCTAAAATCTTGGCACATTTTATAGCTAGGATAGCATGCTGCAATCCACTAGTTTAACCATGTCACATCCTGGGCCATTATAGCTAGGCTACCACGCTGCCGTGTACGCCGACTAGAGTTACTACTATTGTCATGTTTGAGCAGATGATGTTTATTTACAACTTCTATAGTATTTACCTAAAAAATATTACTCCTACCTAGTAGTAATACACTTGTACTAGTACAATACTAGTACTACTAGCAGTAGAGTACAACGAACAATCATCTTGTTTGTTCTGCTGCATACATGAGTTGTACTACACCTACCCACATGATTGTTAGGTACACCAACATAGTACAAATCTTGTATGCGGCGGACTAACAACATGATTGTTTAGTTTGCTAAAAATGATTATATTGTGGAACAGAGGTAGTACCATACTAGAAGTAGTACACTAGATGTTTGTTTTGCAATTTTGCTGCAAACATAGTACATTAAATACCTCCACATTGGAGCCTAGCGCGATCAAGTACCACAGTGTTCCAACACAATGCATGACTAGATGGGTATAGTTATAGAACACCTCTTTATAGAGTAGTTATAATTAGAAGAGAACAGTCACCACATTAATAGACCTACGATATAGTAAATTATTCATCAAATGATGGGTGATAACCTGCACATATGATCACCTTCTCGCAGTTATCATGATCCAATACTATCATCTTAAACGAAGTGGTGGCAAGCTTCTTGAAAAAGAGAAAGTATCCTACCCTCAAGTCATGTGCTTTGACAAAATCTAGCCATCCTTTGTCAAGGATTACCTTGCCATCTTGCTTCTACAGGTCGATATTCCTGTTGCAGCCTTTGCATATCTTCAGCTTGATGGCCTCTGGATACTCACCGCCAAATGTTGGCAAATAGGAGCTGGGTATGCTCCGCACGTCTAACGCTCCCTGTATTAACAACATATTGCAAAACATATCACAGGTGTTCTCCACGTGGGTGTTCTTGGCTCGCCCCTCCATCTAGACTACACAGGTATCTCCTGTCTTCTTTGATGATGAGTCTCTCCAGGCTTGAGCTTCTTGCCCGAATACTACAAAAACAATCCCGTGGACAGATAATGTCTCTACTAGCTGTCAATAATTGTGAAATAGTAGCACGGTATTAGCTGATAGAGTACAATACAAGATCATCTAAGAAAGTAAAGTGGAGCAATTTTCTTATCGAAGTACACAAAGTCTTAACTCTAGCTAGCATGAAGGCCAGTTATATTAGTACTGCCAAGGTCTAGGTATCACATTAGTGTAGTTCATTATTGAGAAATACAGATACCGAACACTGAGGAACAGGCGAACGGACGAACAAGATGAGCTCTATATGATGCCAATGCTAGAGATGCATACATATACTTGAAATTTTGACAAAAATTAGGGTAGGGCAGTAGCTGCCCTAACTTTCCCAAATTAAAGGGAACTCCCCCCCTAAGACCAACCAAGAAAAACATGCCGAGTGGCCTCCCAAATCATCATCATCCGTGGATCGATCAATACAAAATTTGAACTTATTATTATAGTTCACTATAGTTCTAGCCTAGAACTAGCTTGCATGTGCAAAACAGTAATGCAGTATACAAACGGGTTAAATGTACTAGATGAGAACTACTGAACACCAACCCAATGTTAACCAAGAGCTAATACAAGCTTGACCGCATCTCATCATCAAGATCAAGGGTTTCGGGGATTATGTACATACGGCGCTACCATTTTAATGTTTGAGGGATGTGACAGATCTATAAATGAGGTTGCAGGGCCCGCCGCCCGTAGCCAACCCACATAAGCCGAGTAAGTTGTCGCGGTGGTGGTCTTGAATGGAGGTAAGCGCAATGTGCGAGAGAGAGCTATGGCCGGGGCTTGAGCTGGTGATGAAATAAATGCGGCAAGGTAAGACATATGTTGTGGACAAACCTTGCTTTTATTTCACGATAGTTTCGCCGCAATATCCACTGTATCGGAAATCCAACAGCCACCAACACAGTAGTACTAATTGTCATGCAAAAATTAATAGCCTAGAAAATTGGGCACGGCAGCTTGAGTGCTTAAATAGGGAAACACCACACACATACTACGAAAGTATATTATTACGTACATGGTGCCTAGTACAAGCAATAGTGGAAATGATGTTGCAAGTGCTGATAGTACAGTATGAAAGTACTACGTACGTAGTATTGTACATTACATGGTGATAAGTACTAGCTATAGAAATGATGTTGTGAGTGTTCATAATCAGCTTTTCTGCATTTTGCTCAAACTTCACATAGTTCTAACGAGGCAGGATTGGCACGAACCACATTGGCGCCTCGAACATTTGCTCCCTCTATTCCACTCTAATGTAGTTAAGTGATGAACCTATGGAAGCCCCCCCCATTGATGTGCATGCGGCTCCATGGAACTGGTTGTGGGCGATGTTCGTAGTGCACGTGTGTTGCAAACACACAGTCTCCTCTAAACACTTGCAGAGCTTTGTCAACATCGACAACACCAAGTTCGAGGTTTGTAGGGGGCTCGAAGATGAATGGATGGTTGATTCCCACAAACACTTACCTCCCTTCAAGATTACCCCTTCTGATCCAGTCTGGTGCTACAGGGTCATCCAGATTAAGGGCCCTCTAGAAAACGTGGTAGCGGAGCAAGGGATAAGAGAGCAACTCTCTACCCATGTATGATGCAGGATCATCATGGCAGCTGGTTTGTGCACCCTGGTGTCAATCCACAGGATATCCCAGCCAAGCTCTCCTAAGTACCAGCTGCATAATGCAATATCTTCGGCCTCGGTATCATCACCAGCTTGGACGTTTGCCGGCTCTTCAATTAGTGGAGCCCCTATGACACGCGGGACTGCAAGTATATCTGTGTGTGCATTTCAGTTAGCAAAAGTATCAAGAAAAATGCATTTGTAAGTAATTTATAAATTTTACTTTTAAATAATGGGACTCACTCCACTTGTTTGGTTCCCAGACAAGAACATCTCCTCGCGATTCTGTCACCACATATATGTGATCAATAGAACCACCGAATAGACTCGTGGCAATGGCATTAACATACGTTGCTAGTGCAAGATAGTCGTTTCGAAGGATAATCCAGTCCCTGTGACTAGGAAAATCTATGGTAGCAATGAATTTGCCAAACACTGACATCGCGATGTAGTGCCATTGGTTGTCAAATATGTATGGTTTCTTTTTTATTTGTATCTTCAGCAGCTCGATACTCGTGTGCTTGTTGCTGTAAGTGCATGGGGGGCCGGGCAAATACTGGTTACCTGATGGATAAATATCGACACATTGCACACGTGGCAACTCAATACGGGCCATACTATAGATGTTTTGGAGGTACTAGCGCCCCGGTTGCTTTGCAATCGCAATCCATTTCTGTTGGCACCAACCTAGCGACCCTTATTTTCAAATCCTTCATGATCCCAAGTTCCGGGTATGTCATCATCAACTTGTATAAATGCTTCTACTATTGTATTTTCTAGTGGCATCAGCAATGCGTCAATGCCTTGCAATAGATTTTCTTTATATCTATGGGCATGCAAGGTGTTTGACAAAGGGTGAGTGCTTGCTAGCTTTCAGGAAAAACTACTATCTGAAAGATGCAGAAACATGATGAATAAATCATGAATGCATGCAAATAAACACACCAAGGAATAAGGTTTTTTGCATTAAAGAAAAAGTGTAGGAATAGGAAAGTTTCCTATGCTAGCACTCTTCATCTGTTTGGTTTAGAGGAATGGACCAGAGGAAAAATCGCAGGGAATTTTCCTAGGATTGATTAACAAGATTAGGGGCCTCTTTTGATCAATGGTTTTAACAAAATGTAGGAATAGGAAAAACACAGGATTGACATGATAGGTATAGTAAATTCATATTAGGAACTAAAAACACAGGAATTTTGTAACAGGTATCTCTGGATGGTGAATAGGTAACAAATACGGTAGTTTTGCAGGAATATAGTGTGAGCACATTGGACGTCTCAAAGGAGAAATATAATGAGGGTGGAGCTCATGTTTAGATTCTTATGGAATGGAGGGCATGTGACCTAAGAAGGGACTCCATAGGAATTTAATATCTTACAAAATCCAATGGGTTAGAATCCCCCAAAACTTATATGCAATTCTTCATATCCAACTTGGACCTCATTTTCAAATTTCTATGCGCGCAAAGAACAAGAATGAGATCCCAAGAGACACGATAACATCATAAATATACTCTCCCATGAGGTTTAACTTTGATTTACCATGTTTTAAAGTAATCCTATTTTTTGTATTCATGTAAACCAAACAACTAACTTGTTACAAAAATCTTGTGTTTGTAAAACACATGAAACTTAAAATATAACAACAGCCTTGATTGGCCAATACACCATCTGTTACGGGTATCAACAGTCTTGGGCCTCTTTGGATCGTAGGATTGAGAACACATGAATGTCATAGGTTTGCTGGTGAAAAACATGCGATTGTAAAACATAGGAAAACAACCTACCTGAATGGCATGTTTAGATCCTACGCACGTGATGAGAGTTGAGGCTCAAGTAGATGTTCCAATTCCTACGGGATTTAAGCATTGGTGGGGGGTGTAGTTCAAAAGAATTTGGGTACCACGATTTCTTTGATCGAAATGCAATCCATAGGAGAATCTAAGGATTTGAATCCTACAAAAATCATGCAAAACTGATTTTTACCTGGTCGTCACGGTCTAGTGGCCATGTTTGTGGGTCAGAGTGAAGTAGGGAGGGAAAACCAACGGGAGACCAGGATCTTCCGCAATACCTTGACGCATGCCAACCATGCCAAGAGACAGGCGAGCGGTGCTCAGAAGATCGGCGTGACTGTTGATGTTGCTCACCGGTCTGTAGTGGAGGTTGCCCAATCCCATTGCCTGCACTCAGATATCTTATGCTTCATCGCTCCAGATGTCGTTCCCGGGAAGAGTACTACGGAAGATTAGTCGAGATGGGTTGTAGGTTTCTACCTTTCTGCAAGGGTGGAGAGGGGCTATGATGGTACACAAGCGGCCGGAGCGGTAGAGGAAGACAACGAGGGGTGCGTGGTTTCTCAACAAAAAAATGATGGGGGGTGGGAGGTTGTCGGGTTTACTTCTCTGACCCGGTATATTAGGGAAAAACTAACGCGGGACGGTAACATAGCCGCTTATGCAAAACGGAATAATAACAAAAAATTAGTACCTTTCTTAAACGCTCCGGCCCGCAATGCTAGCCGCTAGTTTGAGGCGCTACTATTTTTTCCTGTCGGTCGCTAGGGCATAACAAATCACACCGTGGCAAAGAAAAAAGTTCGAAATGTCCTCAATTGTTTTTGCGTGTGGGATGGTGACGAGGCACTAAAGGGGAGAGAAAACACAATTTGTTTTGAGTGCATATATACTACTCCGTTCGATCCATATAATGTTCTCAGATTTATCTAGATTCGAATGCATATAGTCATGTTTTAGTGCTAGATACATCTAAATCTAGACAAATTTGAGAACATTAATTTGGATCGGAGGGAGTACTACTATAGCAAAGGTCGTAAAATTTACTACTACTCCGTACTATAATTATTACTAGGTTTTTTTTGCGAATGCAAGTACAACTAGGTGACTGTACCCAGTACCTCATGTCAGGAAGCCATCACAACTTTGCTCTGATATCACATCGCCTTCAACTCCTCCTCTTCGCTGCTCTCTCGACCTGCCTCCTTTGTGCTCATACTTTTCACTTCTTGGTCTCTTTTTTATACAGAAAATACATATTCTTCCTACTTGCTATACATAAAATACACTCATGTCACTTGGAATTTTTTCCTAATGGTTAGAAACACTAGTGGCAACATTGTTTACCATGCCAAGATTCGCCCATCTACTCCCAAATATGGGAACATCATGGACGGTGGGAGTATATTTTACATCAAGGACCAAAAAGGTAAAATTACACCAAGGTCCATACATTTACCATGAAGCAGCCTAAAATTGACTTGGGTCGGCCCCTTCTCGAGAGAGCAGCTGATCGAACCATACTCTTCATACTACTTTCTCTTTGATCGTTTTCAAAATATAGCCAAATTTGGAGGCATGCAAATTCTTGGATCTTGGGTCATCATTAGCATAAAGTATGATGTAGATATGGCCATGACCTGGTCATTCGGCTTGAAATCCAAGATTGTTCATACTCATTGATAACTAAGCCCAAATTAGTTTAAATTTTACAACTTACTTTTAGGTTCGAATTTTACACGGACGGTGGGAGTACATTTAACATCAAGGACCTAAAAAGGTAAAATTACATCGAGGTCCATACATCTAGCATGAAGCACCCAAAAATTAAGCAAGGAAAATAGTCGGGTCGGCTCCTTCTGGAGAGAGCAGCTGATCAAATGATACTCTTCATACTACATCCTCTTCGATCATTTTCAAAATATGGCCAAATTTGGTGGCATGCAAATTCTTGGATCTCGGATGATCATCAACATAAAGTATGATGTTCATCTGGCCATGACCTTGGCCGTTCGGCTTGATATCCAAGAATGTTCATACTCATTGACAACTACGCTTAAATTCATTTAAATTTTACAACTAACTTGTAGGTTCAAATTTTATACGAACGGTGGGAGTACATTTTACATCAAGGACCTAAAAAAGGTAAAATTACATCGAGGTCTATACATTTAGCTCGAAGGACCCTAAAATTTAGCAAGGAAAACAATCGCACCGACTCCTTCTCGAGAGAGCAGCTGATTGAACCATACTCTTCATACTACTTCCTCTTCGATCGTTTTCAAAATATGGCCAAATTTGGGGGCATGCAAATTCCTGGATATCTGATCGTCATCAGCATAAAGTATGATGTAGTTATGGCCATGACCTTGGTCGCTCGGCCTAAAATCCAAGAATGTTCATACTCATTGACAACTAGCTTAAATTCGTTAAAAAAAATCCACTTACTTTTAGGTATGAATTATACACGGATGGTAGGACTAAATGTTACATAAAGGACCTAAAAAGGTAAAACTACATCGAGGTCCATACATTTAGCATGAAGCACCCTAAAATTAAGAAAGGAAAACAGTCGGGTTGGCTCCTTCTCGAGAAAGCAGTTGATCAAACCGTACTTTTCATACTACTTCCTCTTCACTCATTCTCAAACTATAGCCAAATTTGGCAGCATGCAAAAATCTTTGATACGGGATCATCATTAGCATAAACTATGAATTAGATATGGACATCACCTTGGTCGTTCTTCTTCAAATCCAATACTATTCATACTCATTGAAAACTAAGCTTAATTTCATTTAAATTTTACCACGTTCTTTTAGGTTCGAATTTTACACGATAGTGGGAGTAGATTTTACATCAAGGACCTAAAAAAGTTAAAATTACATCGATGTCCATACATTTAGCACGAAGCACCCAAAAATTAAGCAATGAAAATAGTTGGATCAGCCTCTTCTCAAGTGTGAATCTGATCAAGCCATACTCTTCATACTACTTCCTCTTTGTTTGTTTTCAAAATAAGGCCAAATTTGGTGGCATGCAAATTCTTGGATATGAGATCATGAATCATCATCATAAAGTATGATGTACATATGGCCATGACCTTGGTCGTTTGGCTTGAAATCCAAGATTGTTCATACTCATTCAAAACTAACCTTCAATTCATTTGAATTTTACCACTAACTTTAAGGTTCGAATGTTACACGGATGGTGGGAATATATTTTACATCAAGGACATAAAAAGGAGGAAAATTACACTAGGTCCATACATTTAGCATGAAGTACCCTAAAATTAAGAAAATAAAATAATCGGGTTTGGCTCCTTCTCGAGAGAGCAACCGATCGAGTCATACTCTTCATAGTACTTCCTCTTCGTTCTTTTTCAAAATATGGCCAATTTTCGCAGTATGAAATTCTTGGATATGTGATCATCATCAGCATAAAGAATGATGTAGATATGGCCATGACCTTGGTCGTTCGGCTTGAAATGCAAGAATGTTCATACTCATCGACAACTAATAATCTTAAATACGTTTAAATGTTACCACTTGCTTTTAGGTTTGAATTTAACACGTACGGTGGGAGTACATTTTACATCAAGGTCCTAAAAAAGGTAAAATTACATTGACACCCATACATTAGCACGAAGCACCTTAAAATTAAGCAAAGTAAAATAGTCAGGTTCGGCTCCCTCCCGAGAGAGAACCAGACCGAGCCATACTCTCCAAACTACTTCCTCGTCATTTGTTTTCAAAATATGGCCAAATTTGGTGGCATGAAAATTCTTGGATATGGGATCATGAATCATCGGCATAAAGTATGATGTAGATATGGCCATGACCTTGGTTGTTTGGCTTGAAATCCAAGAATATCCATAATCATTCACAACTAACCTGAAATTCAATTAAAATTTACCACATACTGTTAGGTTCAAATTTTACATGGACGGTGGGAGTACATTTTACATCAAGAACCTAAAAGGGGGAAATTATATTGAGGTCCATACATTTAGCATGAAGCACCCAAAAATTAATCAAAGAAAACAGTCGCGTTCGGCTCCTTCTCGAGAGAGAAGCTGATTGCGCCATACTCTTCATACTACTTCCTCTTTGTTTATTTTTAAAATATGGCCAAATTTGGCAGCATGCAAATTCTTGGATATGGAATCATCGTTAGCATAAAGTATGATGTAGATATGGCCATAACCTTGGTCGTTCAGCTTGAAATGCATGAATATTCATACTCATTGACAACTAATAATATTGAATACGTTTAAAGTTTACCACTTGCTTTTAAGTTCACCTTTTACACGAACGATGGGAGTACATTTTACATCAATGACCTAAAAAGGAGAAAATTACATCGAGGACCTCCATACATTTAGCACGAAGCATCCTAAAATTAAGCAGGGAAAATAGTCAGGTTTGGCTCCTTCTCGAGAGAAAAGCTAATCGAGCCATAATCTTCATACTACTTACAATTCATTTGTTTTCTAAATAAGGCCAAATTTGGCGGCAATGCAAATTCTTGGATATGGGATCATTAATCATCAACATAATGTATGATGTAGATATGGCCATGACCTTGGTTGTTCGGCTTGAAATCTAAGATTGTTCATACTAATTCACAACTAACCTTAATAAATTTGTTTAAATTTTACCACTAAAATTTAGGTTCGAATTTTACACGGACGGTGGGAGTACATTTTAGATCAAGGATCTAAAAAGGGAGGAAATTACATCGAGGTCCATACATTTAGCATAAATTACCCTAAAATTAAGAAAATAAAGTAGTCGGTTTCGGCTCCTTCTCAAGACAGCAGCTAATCGAGTCATACTCTTCATAGTACTTCCTCTTCATTCTTTCAAAATATGGCCAGTTTTAGTGGTATGAAATTCTTAGATATGTGATCATCATCAGCATAAAGTATGATGTAGATATGGCCATGACCTTTGTCATTCGGCTTGAAATGCAAGAATGTTCATACTCATCAACAACTAATAATCTTAAATACGTGTAAATGTTACCACTTTCTTTTAGTTTTAAATTTAACATGGACGGTGGGAGTACATTTTACATCAAGGACCTAGAAAAGGTTAAATTACATCGACCTCCATACATTTAGCACGAAGCATCCTAAAATGAAGCAAGGAAAATAGACAAGTTTGGCTCCTTCTCGAGTCATACTCTTCATTCTACTTCCTCTTCGTTTGGTTTCAAAATATGGCCAAAAGTTGGCGGCATGAAAATTCTTAGATATGGGATCATGAATCATTAGCATAAAGTATGATGTAGATATCGCCACGACCTTGGTTTTTTGGCTTGAAATGCAAGAATGTTCATACTCATTGACAACTAATAATCTTAAATACGTTTAAATTTTACCACTTGCTTTTAGGTTCGAGTTTTACATGGATGGTGGGAGTACATTTTACATCAAGGACCTAAAAAAGGTAAAATTACATCGACATCCATACATTTAGCTCGAAGCACCCTAAAATTAAGCTTGGAGAACATTCAGGTTTGGCTCCTTCTCGAGAGAGAAGGTGATCAAGCCATACTCTTCATACTACTTTCTCTTTGTTTGTTTTCAAAATCTGGCCAAATTTGGCGGCATGCAAATTCTTGGATATGGGATCATCAACATAAGCTATTATCAAAACCAAAGAATAAATAATAATATTTGTATTATACTTTTTATAACGCGTGTTTCTGGATAAACGTAACATGATGCCACAAAAAATTATACATTTTATTCTTTTTGTGAAATGTTATCAAAACCGTGTCAACTTTGTGAGGATATGGATGCTTAGCAAGAACATGATTTTTTCAGACCTTTCGGTGGTTTTCAATGTAACGAGTTCCTCTTAGATTCGAAAGATTTTTGGAAAAAAAATTGAGAGCAATCTATCGCGCTTACTTTTAGTTAAAATTTGAGAAGGTCAGTGGGAGTACAGTTTACATCGAAGACCTCAAAAATAGAAAATTACATAGAGGTCCATACATTTATCACAAAGGGCCCTAAAATAAAGCAATGAAAAGTAATCGGGTCCGAGTCCTTCTCGAGCGAGCGGCTGAGCCATACCCTTCGTACTACTCCTACCGTACTACTTTCGAACCAGCGTGTTGTGGTTGTGCTTGGTGGCTTCCTCTTCACAGGGTGTGAAATGGAACAAGAGTGGGAGTACTACAGAGTAGTGGTAAAGCTAGCCACATCATAGTGAAGTGCATCGAATGCGATGGGACGAACTACATATAGTATAAACAATACCTTGTGCATGATTATATTTTGAATAACCTTCCCTCTAGAAGTTTGGGAAGGAAGTGAAAATTCCAAAACCGGGAAAGTTTGAACTCCGACTCTAATAGTTATACTAGTATGAGTACTGTACCTTTTCCCTCCAAGCCCCAAAATGGTTCCTTCTTATGCACACCATCACAGCACGCCATTGACAAGCCAGGTCGACAAACGTGCGCAGCGCCATGTTTTGGATGAGGGAGTGAACAGCTAGCCAAGGGTGATGAAGCAGTGAAGGAGAGAGAAAACATAATTTGTTTTGCATGCATTTATAGTAAAGGACTTGAAATTTACTACTAGTTCCGTACGACTAATACTACTAGGTGACTATATCATGTACCTCATGTCAGGAAGCCATCACAAGCTTTGCTTCTGATATCGCACCGCCTTCAACTCCTCTTCTTCGCTGCTCTCTTGAGCTACCTCATCTGTGCTCATAGTTTCTCTTCTTTCCCTTTGTTTTTTCTATAGAAAATACATATTCTTCCTACTTGCTTTACAGAAAATACACTTCTGTCACTTGGAAAATTGATTTTTTCTTTTCCTAATGGTTGGAAACTCTGAGTGGCAACATTGTTACCATGCCATGATTCACCCATTTACTCCCAAATATGGGAACATCACGGATGGTGGGAGTACAATTGACATCAAGGAGGTAAAATGAATAAAATTACATCGAGGTCCTTACATTTAGCACGAAGCACCCTAAAATTAAGAAAAGGAAATTGTCAGGTCCGGCTGCTTCCCGAGAGAGCAGCTGATCAAGCCATACTCTTCATACTTCTTTCTCTTTGTTTGTATTCAAAATATATGGCCAAATTTGGCGGCATACAAATTCTTTCACATGGGATCATCATCAGCATAAAGTATGATGTAGATATGTCCATGAGCTTGGTCGTTCAGCTGGAAATGCAAGAATGTTCTTAGTCATCAACAAAAAATAAGCTTAAATACGTTTAAATTTTTCCACTTTCTTTTATGTTCGAATTTTACACGGATGGTGGGAGTATATTTTACATCAAGGTACATAAATTTAGCATGAAGCACCTTAAAATTAAGAAAAGTAAAATAGTCGAGTTCGGCTCCTTCTCGAGAGAGAACCTGACCGATCCATACTCTCCATACTACTTCCTCTTTGTTTGTTTTCAAAATATGGCCAAATTTGTCGGCATGCAAATTCTTGGATATGGGATCATGAATCATCAACATAAAGTATGATGTAGATATGGCCATGACCTTGGTCATTCGTCTTTAAATCTAAGAACGTTCATACTCATCGACAACTAATAATCTTAAATACGTTTAAATTTTACCACTTTCTTTTACGTTCAAATTTTACACAGACGGTGGGAGTACATTTTACATCAAGGACTTCAAAAAGGAAAAAATAACATCAAGGTACTCCAAACATTTAGCATGAAGCACCCTAAAATTAAGCAGGGAAAATAGTCAGGTTTGGCTCCTTCTCGAGAGAGAAGCTGATCGAGCCATACTCATCATACTACTTCCTCTTTGTTTCTTTTCAAAATATGGCCAAATTTGGCGGAATGCAAATTCTTAGATATGGGATCATGCATCATAAACATAAAGTATGATGTAGGTATGGCCATGACCATGATCGTTCGACTTGAAAGTCCAAGAATGTTCATACTCATTTACAATTGATAATCTTAAATCCGTTTAAATTTTAACACCTGCTTTTATGTTTGAATTTTACACCGTGGGAGTACATTTTACATCAAGGACCTAAAAAAGGTAAAATTACATCAGCGACAATACATTTAGCACGAAGCACACTATAATTATGCAAGAGAAATAGTCAGGTCCGACTCCTTCTCAAGCCATTCTCTTCATACTACTTCCTCTTCTTTTGTTTTCAAAATATGGCCAAATTTGGCGGCATACAAATTCTTGGAAATGGGATCATGAATCATTAGGATAAAGTATGATTTAGATATGTCCATGACCTTGGTCGTTCGTCTTTTAATGTAAGAATGTTCATACTCAATGACAACTAATAATCTTAAATACATTTAAATTTTACCACTTGCTTTTAGGTTCAACTTTTACACAGACGGTGGGAGTATAGTTTACATCAATGACCTAAAAAGGGGGAAATTACATCGAGGTTCTTCATACAGATAGCACGAAGCACCCTAAAATTAAGCAGGGAAAACAGTTAGATTCGGATCCTTCTCGAGAGAGAAGCTAGTCGAGCCATACTCTTCATGCTACTTACTCTTTGTTTGTTTTCAAAATAAAGACAAATTTGGTGGCAAGAAAATTCGTGGATATGGGATCGTGAATCATCAGCATAAAGTATGATGTAGATATGGCCATGACCTTGGTTGTTTGGCTTGAAATCCAAGATTGTTCATACTCATTCACAACTAACCTTAATAAAGTTGTTTAAATTTTACCACTAACTTTTAGGTTCAAATTTTACCCGGACGATGGGAGTATATTTCACATCAAGGACCTAAAAGGCGGTAAAATTATATCGAGGTACATACATTTAGCATGAATTACCCTAAAATTAAGCAAATAAAATAGTCGGGTTCGGCTCTGATACATTGCAAATGTATCTATAATTTTTGATGTTCCATGCTTCGTTTTATCTACTTTCTTGTGTTTTGTTCCAACTTTGGAGTACTTTTCATACACTTTCTTGGACTAACCTATTAACAAGAGCCACAGTGCCAGTTGCCTGTTTTCTGCTATTTTTGGTTCTAGGAAGGTCAGAAAATCAATATTCTCGGAATTGGACGGGACAAAAGCCAAAGTTCCTATTTTACCGGAAGACTCACGAAGCCCGAAGCAAAGACGGAGGAGGGCCAGGGCCTGGCCACACCATATGGTGGCACGGGCTAGCCCTGGCCCGCCACCAGGTGGTGTGGGCCCCCTGGCACTCCACCGACCTTGCCCTCTGGCCTATAAGAAGCCTCCCGATACCAAAACCCTAAATCGTCAAGCCTCCAACCACGAAAAGTTCCGCAGCGCCACCGCCACCAAAGGGGAGATTCGGGGGACAGAAAGTCTCTATTCCGGCACCCTGCCGGGACGGGGAAGTGCCCCCAGAGCCATCTCCATCGATCTCCACCACCATCTCCATCACCATTGCATCCCATGATGAGGAGGAGTAGATCTCTCTCGAGGCTAAGGGTTCTACCGGTAGCTATGTGTTTATCTCTCTCTCTATGCATGATCTTATTGAGATCATGAGCTTTGTAATCAAGTAGATCTACCTTGCTACTCAAGTGCTTTAATAGATCTCTGCTCTCCCCATGTGTGTGAAAGTGACAGCGTGCTCACCATGGTGGCACTTAGGCTAGAGATTACAAATACTTGTTATGAGTTATATTTGGAGTTGGATGTCTTTATCAAATTGTGGTGTTTGTTGGACTCATCTAGTGCTCAAGGTGACAGTGTGGGGTTTTCTAGATGGGAAAGGCTTACTTTGAGGTGTGCTGTTATAGCCATACCATCGATTAGAGTATTCAACCGGAGAGTAGTTAAGAGTAGTATCATAAAGAATAATATATTTATGAGAGAGTGTTCACTAGTGAAAGTATGATCCCTAGGCCTTGTTTCTAAGAATTGATAGACCGTTTGCTACTAGATCTATTACATGTTTGCTTGCTCCCATCTTTATTTCAGTTTGCCTTTAGTCCCTTACACGCTAGCAAGCTATTTTCTGGCACCGTTACCACTTATAATTATCCACACCACTTGTATTTCACTATCTCTTCACCGAACTAGTGCACCTATACACCTGACAAGTGTATTGGGTGTGTTGGGGACACAAGAGACATCTTGTATCTTGATTGCAGGGTTGCTTGAGAGGGGATACCTTTGACCACTTCCTCCCTGAGTTCGATAAACCTTGGGTAATCCACTTAAGGGAAAACTTGTTGCTATTCTACAAACCTCTGCACTTGGAGGCCCAACAACTGTCTACAAGAATAGAAGTGCGTAGACATCAAGCTATTTTCTGGCGCCGTTGCCGGGGAGGAAAGGTAAAAAGTATTCACACCGGAGGATTAAAGAAGAAGAACCTGCCACGGCAAACGCCTATTTTCTAGCGCCGTTGCCGGGGAGGTAAGGTACAAGGTACTCACATCCTCCGGTGTGAGTGCTCGAAGTTATTTCCTTTAGATTCTGCAATTTTATCTTTTTGTTTCTTGTTTTCACTAGTTAGGCTTAGTGGAAAACAACAACAAAATTAGAGAGCTTTATAGTATTTATCTTGAGTTATGACATGAAGTGTTTGAAGAGAAAATTAAAAAACCTATGGAACTTTATTTGCATGCTAATAGCAATATTATTAGTATGAATTCTTTGAACATCATTATTGCTAATGCTATGGAAAAGTCTAAGCTTGGGGAAGCTGGTTTTGATGAGCATGATATTTTTAGTCCCCCAAGCATAGAGGAGAAATTTTTCTTTGATGATACCAAACCTCCAATATATGGTTATTACAATGATGAATATGATATTTTCAGTCCACCTACTATTGAGGAGAAAATTAATGATTACAATATTCCTCCTATATTTGATGAATATGGTGATGAGAATAATAATGATAGCTATTTTGTTGAATTTTCTCCCACTACAACTAATAAGAATGACTATGTTCATGTGGAGAGTAATAATTATTATATGCATGTGGCTCATGATAAGAATGTTTTATGTGATAGTTATATTGTTAATTTTATTCATGATGCTACTGAAAGTTGTTATGAGAGAGGGAAACATGGTTTTATGTATCTCAACAATATTAAGTTTCCTCTCTTTATGTTGAAAGTCTTGAAGTTGCACTTGTTTTGTTTTCCTATGCTTCTTGCATTGTGCTTTCATGACTTGTTTCTTTACAAGATTCCTATGCATAGGAAGTGGGTTAGACTTAAATGTGCTTTGAATTTATTTCTTGATGCTCTCTTTTACTTCAATTCATATTTCTTATGTGAGCATCTTCTCAAACTATCATGCCTAACTTAAAGGCGTTAAAGAAAAGTACTTATTGGGAGATAACCCAAAAGTTTTAGATGAGTCTTGCAAGTTATTACCTCTGTAATAACCTCTCCTTATCCTTTTTATTTGCTTTTTGTGCCAAGAGTAACCTCTAATGAGAGTGAAGTAATGATTGAGAAAGTTGTTGTCCCGAAACAGATTTTTGTGCTTCACCGTAAAAATTCGTGAGAGAGCTCTGTATGTCGGATTGAGCTATAATTGTTTTTTCTTCTGCCCCAGATTGTTATCTAACTTTCTTTAGTTCAACACTTTTTCATTTTAGCAACAGAAGGTCTTCGAAAAAATTCATCTTTCCCTGCTGGTCTGTTTTGACAGATTTCTGCCATTTTCTACATTTGCTTCTTGTTAGTTCCTTCTTGAGTTCTTTTGGGGAATTGAGCTTTTTGAGGAAAGTTCTACAGTAGTTAGTGTTCTAATGGAAGTTTATTTGGTGTTAGAACTGAACCTTGAGACTTATTTATCTTAAGTGCACTAATGTTGCTAATGAGATTGTGTGAAGTTTTGTATGAAGGAAAAATTTCAGGTGTATGGAAGGAATGAGTAATGAGATGAAGGATGGACTAAAGCTCAAGCTTGGGGATGCCAAGCGTTTCACCCCAAGAAATATCCAAGAAGTACAAGCGTCAAAGCTTGGGGATGCCCAAGACATCCCCTTCTTCATCAATAAAAATCCCAGGTTTCTTCCAAACACTTTATTTTTATTGTTTCATGCACAGTTGTGTTTTTCTTGGAGCGTCTTCTTTTTCGTTTTTGTTTTGGTTTTTAGTTTGCTTGGTTTGCTTAGTTTTCTGAATAAATTGGTTGGACCCCCTCTTTCATACATTGGTTTGCAAATAGTTTGGTTTGGTTTGGAAAAGAGTAGGAAAGTTCATACTTATGTGGTAAAAAGAGCTCGTTTTTGACTGTAGCCTATGCTTTGTCATGCCATGCTTGATATTATTTTGGCTTTATGCTTAGTATTATTTGCTGTAGCATGACTTGTTATAAACAATTGAGATTGCTTAATGTGCCTTGGATGAATCATGCGTTGTTTTAGCATATTAAAGCATAGTATAGTGGTATTCTCCTTTGATGCTTTATTTGGGTTGACTTGGCGCATGCTCACACCATGTTATGACTATCCCAAGTCACCATAGCCTTTATTATCCTTTAGTTTTCAACTTGTAGTATCACTTTATGCTTTGATCAATGATTGTTTTGTCGCTCTGCATGATTATGGCCATTATTGCTCTCTTAGTTTGTCGCTCCCAGTCTTTTGCTAGCCTCCACAACCAAGTATGAGTTCCACTCATGCATCCAACTCTCTAAACCAAGTTATTCCAAAGAGTCCACCATACCTACCTACTAGCTTATGCTATTCCAAGTATATTCATGCTTTTGTTTACCTTCCAAATTAAACTTGTTATGAGAAAAGTAGTGATTAAAGCTCTCACGAACTTGATGGCACACTTTACTTTTCTTGCCCTTAATAAACTTGAACCATTGTGTCTTCTATGTTGTATATGCTTGCACTTATTTGTCGGGAATTAGCAGAACCATGCTTTCATGGGGAACGCTTTCAACATTGCACTTGGTACTTGTACCTAGTTGGTATCATGCTCTTTTGTATATGCATGTCGTCGGTGTGAAATGAAAGGGGAGCTTGTAAGTCCATGGAGTTATGTATATGTGTTAGAGAAACGCCTGGGCCGCTGGTCTAATCCATGCTGACATGGTGGAAACCTGTAGCGTAACCATAATGAGCTGTCTATGAAGCATTCTTCTTATAAAAAAGAGTCCTATATTGAGAAAAAAAGAGAAAAAGAAAAAAGAAGAGATACTATGAAAAGAGGAAAGAGAGAAAAAGGCACCATATTCCCATGGTAAATAAGAAGAATGCTGAGATGCTCGTTGTCTGCTTGCCTTGTCATTTTGATATGGGGATTCTTCCGTATCATCGGGCAAGGGGTACCCCGTTGGAGGTTCTCTATGATACACATGTACTTACGATGACAAGAACTTACCGGTGACTAAACTTGAGTAGCATGAGGAGCGGCCCTCGTATACAAGGGACATGATATTTCTGACTTATACTTCGTCAAGCATGTACACCATAGTTTGTTCACTTTAACCTTAATCACTTCAAGATGCTTATGATAGGGGAAATGAGAGCTGAAAGCTATAAGTACCATAATTTTTGGAAGCTCTTTATGAGACTTGAATCCCTACTTCCTTTTACAAAAGGCTTTTCTTCCACCATTATATTGAGTCTCCACCATCTATCTTTATGCACCTACTTTGAGAGCATAGTGGCCATTCTTAGTTTTATGTGCATTGTCCCAAGACTAGTTGATTGATGCATAACTTGTTATTGCTTGTTTGAAACTATTGTATCTAGTCACTCTTATGAACTTTGAAGGTGTCCTATGCATTTATATTTGCTACGCTATTGAGGGACAAGCTGAATGCCATTATGCTATGTTTTCTTTATGTGAAACAAACAAACGTCTTGCAAAGCATTGTTATTCATGAATCTTTTGTTTGTGCCTTTTTTATGTTGCATCATAGTTTCTTTGTCTTATTGCTAGAACTTTATCTTGCATGTTATGATTGAAGTACTATGATCCCAGCTTTCAATGTTTTACAAATACTTTGATCAAGTTTTTGATGGTGCATGTCACCTCAAAAATTATTCTTTCTTTTTATCACTTACCTACTCGAGGACGAGCAGGAGTTAAGCTTGGGGATATTGATACATTGCAAATGCATCTATGATTTTTGATGTTCCATGCTTGGTTTTATCTACTTTCTTGTGTTTTGTTCCAACTTTGGAGTACTTTTCATACACTTTCTTGGACTAACCTATTAACAAGAGCCATAGTGCCAGTTGTCTGTTTTCTGTTGTTTTTGGTTCCAGGAAAGTCAGAAAATCAATATTCTCGGAATTGGACGGGACAAAAGCCAAAGTTCCTATTTTACCGGAAGATTCACGGAGCCCGAAGCAGAGACGGGGGAGGGCCATGGCCTGGCCACACCATATGGTGGCGCGGGCTAGCCCTGGCCGCACCACCAGGTGGTGTGGGCCCCCTAGCACTCCACCGACCTTGCCCTCTGGCCTATAAGAAGCCTCCCGATACCAAAACCCTAAATCGTCAAGCCTCCAGCCACGAAAAGTTTCACAGCGCTGCCGCCACCGAAGGGGAGATTCGAGGGACAGAAAGTCTCTGTTCCGGCACCCTGCCGGAATGGCGAAGTGCCCCCGGAGCCATCTCCATCGATCTCCACCACCATCTCCATCACCATTGTTGATTCCCATGATGAGGAGGGAGTAGATCTCTCTCGAGGCTAAGGGTTCTACCGGTAGCTATGTGTTCATCTCTCTCTCTCTCTATGCATGATCTTATTGAGATCATGAGCTTTGTAATCAAGTAGATATACCTTGCTACTCAAGTACTTTAATAGATATTTGCTCTCCCCATGTGTGTGAAAGTGACAGTGCGCTCACCATGGTGGCACTTAGGCTAGAGATTACAAATACTTGTTATGAGTTATATTTGGAGTTGGATGTCTTTATGATGGTGTTTGTTGGACTTATCTAGTGCTCAAGGTGACACTGTGGGGTTTTCTAGATGGGAAAGGCTTACTTTGAGGTGTGTTGTTATAGCCCTACCATCGATTAGAGTGTTCAACCGGAGAGTAGTTAAGAGTAGTATCATAAAGAAAAATATATTTATGAGAGAGTGTTCACTAGTGAAAGTATGGTCCCTAGGCCATGTTTCTAAGCATTGATACACCGTTTGCTACTAGATCTATTACATGTTTGCTTGCTCCCATCTTTATTTCAGTTTGCCTTTAGTCTCTTCCACGCCAGCAAACTATTTTCTGGCACCGTTATCAATTATAATTATCCATACCACTTGTATTTCATTATCTCTTCGCCGAACTAGTGCGCCTATACACCTGACAAGTGTATTCGGTGTGTTGGGGACACAAGAGACTTCTTGTATCTTGATTGCAGGGTTGCTTGAGAGGAAATACCTTTGACCACTTCCTCCCTGAGTTCGATAAACCTTGGGTAATCCACTTAAGGGAAAACTTGCTGCTGTTCTACAAACCTCTGCACTTGGAGGCCCAACAACTGTCTACAAGAATAGAAGTGCGTAGACATCAGGCTCCTCTCGAGAGAGTAGATGATCGAGCCATACTCTTCATAGTACTTCCTCTTTGTTATTTTTCAAAATATGGCCAATTTTGGCAGTATGAAATTCTTTGATATGTGATCATCATCAGCATAAATTATGATGTATATATGGCCATGACCTTGGTCGTTTGGCTTGAAATGCAAGAATGTTCATACTCATCGACAACTAATAATCTCAAATACGTTTAAAAGTTAACACTTGCTTTTAGGTTTGTATTTACCACGGACGGTGGGATTACATTTTACACCAAGGACATAAAAAAGGTAAAATTACATCTATGTACATATATTTAGCATGAAGAACCCTAAAATGAAGCAAGGAAAACCGTCAGGTTTGGCTCCTTCTCGAGAAAGAAGCTGATCGATCCATACTCTTCATACTACTTCCTCTTCGTTTGTTTTCAAAATATGGTCAAATTTGGTGGCATGAAAATTCTTGGATATGGGATCATGAATCATTATCATAAATTATGAGGTAGATATGGCCATGACCTTGGTCATCTGGCTTTAAATGCAAGAATGTTCATACTCATTGACAACTAATATTCTTAAATAAGTTTAAATTTTACCACTTGCTTTTAGGTTCGAGTTTTACACGGACGGTGGGAGTATATTTTACATCAAGGACCTAAAAAGGTAAAATAACATTAACATCCATACATTTAGCACGATACAACCTAAAATTAAGCAAGGAGAATAGTCAGGTTAAGCTCCTTCTCGAGAAAGAAGCTGATTGAGTCATACTACTTCCTCTTTGTTTGTTTTCAAAATATGGCCAAATTTTGTGGCATGCAAATTCTTGGATATGGGATCATAAATTGAAGCTATTATCGAAACCAAACAATAAATAATAATTTTTGTATTATATTTTTATAACGCGTGTTTCTGGATACATGTAACATGATGCCACAAAAAATATTATACTTTTTATTCTTTGTTTGAATTATTATCAAAATCGTGTCAACTTTGTCGGGATGCAGATGCATAGGAAGAACATGATTTTTTCAGAATTTTTGGTGGTTTTTGATGTACCAAATTCTTCCTTAGCTTCAAAAGATTTTTGGACAATTTTAAGAGCAATCTACCGCCCTTACTTTTAGTTAAAATTTGAGAAGGTTGGTGGGAGTACAGTTTACATCGAAGACCTCGAAAAACAGCAAATTACATAGAGGTACACACATTTAGCACAAAGATCCCTAAAATGAAGCAATGAAAAGCAGTCGAGTCTGGGTCCTTCTCGAGCGAGCGGCTGAGCCATACCCTTCGTACTACAACGACGGTACTACTTTCGAACAAGCGTGTTGCGGTTGTGCTTGGTGGCTTCCTCTTCGCAGGGTGTAAAATGGAACGAAAATGGGAGTACTACGGATTAGTGGTAAAGCTGGCCAGATCATAATGAAGTGCATCGAATACGATGGGACATACTACATACAGTATAAACAATCCCTTATGCACCACTATATTTGGAATAACCTTCCCTCCGCATGTTTGGGAAGGAAGTGAAAATTTCGAAACTGGGTAAGTTTAAACTCCAACTCTAATAGTAATACTAGTAAGAGTACTGTACCTTTTTCTGCCAAGCCCCAAAATGATTCCTTCTTATGCACATCGCCGCAACACGCCTGATAATAACACGAAGCCGTCGACAAGCCAGGTCGACAAATGTACGCAGCGCCACGTTTTGGATGAGGGAGAGGTCAGTGTTTTGCGTATCTATATAGTAAAGGTCCTGAAATTTACTACTAGTACTAATAGATGATGGTACCCTATACTTCGTGTCAGGAAGCCATCACAACTTTGCTTTTGATATCGCACCGCCTTTAACTCCTCCTCTTCGCTGCTCTCTCGAGCTCCCTCCTCTACACTCATAGTTTCTCTTCTTTCTCTTTGTTTTTTCCTACAGAAAATACATATTGTTCCTACTTGCTTTTACAGAAAATACACTCCTGTCACTCCGAAAATTGATTTTTTTTTCTTTTCCTAATGGTTGGAAACTCCGAGTGGCAACATTATTACCATGCCATGATTCGCCCATTTACTCCCAAATATGGGAACATCACGGATGGTGGGAGTACAATTTACATCAAGGAGCTAAAAAGGGAGAAAATTACGTCGAGGTCCTTACATTTAGTACGAAGCACCCTAAAATTAAACAAGGGAAATAGTCGGTCCTGCGCCTTCTCGAGAGAGCAGCTAATTGAGCCATTCTCTTCATACTACTTTCTCTTCATTTGTTTTCAAAATACATGGCCAAATTTGGTAGCATGCAAATTCTTTGACATGGGATCATCATCATCATAAAGTATGATGTAGATATATACATGACCTTGGTCGTTCTGCTTGATATGCCAGAATATTCATACTCATCAACAACTAATAAGCTTAAATACGTTTAAATTTTACCACTTGATTTTATGTTCGAATTTTACACGGGCGGTAGGAGTATATTTTACATCAAGGACCTAAAAAGGGGAAAAATTATATCGAGGTACATAAATTTAGCACGAAGCACCTTAAAATTAAGCAAAGTAAAATAGTCGGGTTCGGCTCCCTCCCGAGAGAGAACCAGACCGAGCCATACTCTCCAAACTACTTTCTCGTTGTTTGTTTTCAAAATATGGCCAAATTTGGCGGCATGAAAATTCTTAGATATGGGATCATGAATCATCAACATAAAGTATGATGTAGATATGGGCATGACTGTGGTCATTCGTCTTGAAATCCAAGAACGTTCATACCCATCGACAACTAATACTATTAGATATGTTTAAATTTTACCGCTTCCTTTTAGGTTCGAATTTTACACGGACGGTGGGAGTATATTTTACATCAAGGACCTAAAAAGGGAGAAAATTACATCGAGGTCCTCAATACATTTAGCACGAAGCACCTAAAATTAAGTAGGAAAACAGTCAGGTTTGACTCCTTGTGAGATAATTTGATCGAGCCATACTATTCATACTACTTCCTCTTCGTTTGTTTTCAAAATATGGCCAAATTTGGTGGCATGCAAATTCTTGGATATGGCATCATGAATCATCAGCATAAAGTATGATGTAGGTATGGCCATGACCTTGGTCATTCGGCTTAAATACAAGAATGTTCATACTCATTCATAAATAAGCTTAACTATGTTTAAATTTTACCACTTGCTTTTAGGTTCGAATTTTACACGAACGATGGGAGTACAGTTTACATCAAGGACCTAAAAAGGGGGAAACTACATCAAGGTCCTTACATTTCACACGAAGTGCCCTAAAATTAAGTAAGTCAAACAGTCGAGTTCGGCTCCTACTCGAGAGAGCAGCTGCTCGAGCCATACTCTTCATACTACTTCCTCTTCGTTTGTTTTCAAAATATATGGCCAAATTTGGTGGCATGCAAATTCTTGGATATGGGATCATCATCAGCATAAAGTATGATGTGGATATGGCCATGACCTTAGTCGTTCGGCTTAAAACTCCAAGAATGTTCATACTCATTTACAACTAATAATCTTAAATACGTTTAAATTTTACCACTTGCTTTTAGGTTCGAATTTTACACGGACGGTGGGAATACATTTTACATCAAGGACCTAAAAAAGGTAAAATTACATCAACGTCCATATATTTAGCACGAAACACCCTAAAATTAAGCAAGGAAAACAGTTGGCTAGAAAGCTTGATAACTCATAAAACTTGGTAATCAATCGTAAGTGTATTAAGGTGCACGCTTTGTCTGAAAACTAGTGTTGTTGTTGGGGTACTCCGAGCCATTTTTCTTCGTACTTCCTTATAGGAAAAATCTTGTCTCTTCAAAAATTGAAAAGGTTTTATTGTTTCTATAAGTTGAAAACTGTGGTTGCCACTATTTTTCACCTTGTCAAGATGCACACATCTACCAAATATGGGAACATTACAATACAATACGGTGTGCATATGGTTGTTACCATTGTTGTTCGGCTTGATACCCAAGAATGTTCATACACTTCGGGCCATATATTGTATAACTATTTTTTCGTAATTTATGATGACTCGTGGTTAGTAGTACATGCAAAAGGATGCCATGAAGAAGGCTTCATTTTTAGGATTTTCATTATTTTTGTTCATAGCTAGTGAGGATCAAATTATCAGCATGCATATTCATAGCAATAACTTTAATGCTATAGAACTCTCATTGGTTTTTGAAATATTTACCGCCTCGGTACCATTAAGACTCAAAGAATGTTTGTAACTTTTTACGTTTACATGTAGTTCAAATTTGAAAATGTTTTTTTCTACATTTTGGAAACTCCCAGTACTAATAGCATTATGCACTCATCTACCAAATATGGGAACATTACCATAAAGTATGTTGTACATATATAAAGCCATTTAGCTTGTGTTTCAGCCTGAAGCCTAAGGATGTTCATATATGGTAGGCCATATTCTCAATTAGTTTGTTTTTTAAAAGATGGGAACTCTCATGACAAGTAGTACAAGTTAGAGGACATCATGCAATGTTCTTTATTGTTTTCAAATAAAAGTCAAATTTTCTAATTCTTAGCATGAAGTTGAATTCAACAAATTCATTGGTTTTCGATATATTGACAGCCTGGGTGGGTACCTTCAAAATATACTTGTATAACTTTAAGAGCAATCTACTACTTACTCATGTTCAAATTTTATCTAACATTGATAAATCGGCTTCAAAGGATTTTCAAAGGAATTTTGGAGGAATTCAACCCATAGGATTTTTTTCTTCATAAGAAAGCCCTTTGGATGAAAGGAATCATACCTCTAAAATTCGTATGGATTGCATTTCTACACCCTAATCCCATAGGAATTTCAACATCCACTTGTTTACACTTACTAGCACACATGCCCGTGGGGAAGACAAATCAGATATGTTTTTAAATTTGAAAATTAGGTTTGTTTGCATTTCCGCTAGTACGTGCTAATCTACTTGGTACGAAATTACAATTAGTCTGGTTTTCTACCGAAACATCATGGACTAATTTATCAGTGAGACATAAGGACTGTTATGAATTTCAAGAGTTCCCCATTAGTAGTACTCCCTCCGTTCAGAAATAAGAATTTGGATTTGTCTAGATTTAGATGTATCTAGATACTTTTAGTGTATAGATAAATGTGAATGTAGTCGTATCAAGTGAGTTATTTTCCGGAGGGAGTATTTAATTTGTTCTTCTACTCGTAAGGCTAAAACAGAGACAACTCTCTATGCATCGTGACAAAAGTAGTAAAACCAAAGAGAAGCACTACTCCTATGTATATGTAGTTGTATACCGAAGAGTGTTGCCGGCAGTTGTACTCCACTTCTTCTCGTTGGCGTGATGCATTCCTACATCAATCATAGCAGCATGGTGTAAGGATACCGAGAGAATATAACCATGAATCTGTTTTAAACTGCCATGTTATATCAGGTTAACAGAATAATAGCCTCACCAACTACCAGTTTGGTACCGCATCTACAAAATCATTCGGCTTAGTACCCTATCCCATCTACCAAACTTCTCTGAAACTTTTTCTTGCTCCCAGGAAGATTACCCCAAGCACGACAAAGCCATGGACAACTCATGAGCAGATCGATTTTCTTTTTTCTAAAAAGGTAGGCAGCGCCTATCGACGCACTGAAGAAACAACAGACGCGCAGACTGCACTATCCATCTCGACCCAGAGGTAGGCACTGAAGAAACAACAAACGCGGGACTGCAGTCTCTATCTCGCCCACACGCTGAGGACGCCAGTAAACGCCAAGAGGCCGCGCCGTGTCCGACGCGGGGCAGCGGATAGAAAGGGTGCTTCCGCATCCGTCCGGTCAGAGCAGTACACACATATGCTATCTCGGCACTGATGGCGGCTACAGTTAGGGGCCCAAATCCTCATGGCGGTGGCAAAAATTAAGCGGCCAGTGCCCCAGATCCGTGAGACGACGACGACAATATGGCGCTCAGATCCTTGTGGTGGCAGAGGCAGTCTACGACTCACATGCAAGAACACGAGTCTCGCGGCCGCGCGCGAGCAGGTCGCCACCCGTCCCCAATCAGCGCCACCAACCGCGCCTCCCTCTCTGGATCCCTCCACTCGCCGCCTCGACCATTCGCAAGCGCCGCCACCGCGCCGTCTCTCTCCCGCCGCCGGCCGCCTCTCCCTGCACGGACAAGCCTGCGCGTCTCCGCCTCGAGCCCTCCGCGCGCCTCCTCCGCTGCGGCACCGGCGCGAGAAGGTCGCCGCCGCCCGCGCGTCTCCGCCTCGAGCCCTACGCGCTGTTTCCTCTGCGAGTCCCCGCCCCCTCCCCCCATCGGGGCAGCGCCTCCGCGCGCCTCCTCCGCTACGGCATCGGCACGAGAAGGTCGTCGCCGCCGCCTCCTTGCCGTGCCCCACACCTGATCGGAGGAATGGGACTGGGAGGTGGAGGTGGAGAGCTAATTGGGGGCGTTCGGGAGGAGGCTGTCGGTGCGAGGCGAATAAAAGGAAAAGAAAACATTTGGGTGTCAAAAGTGTGTAATATGTTATTTGATGGGAGGTCAAAATGATCTATAAAAAGGCTTGTTGACAGCCTCCGTCCTGAAAAGGATGTCAGGACTATATACTTTGTTTTTGGGCATAGTTGCACCATGGTGACGGTTGTGCGGAATTGATAACATGCGTGAGCAATGCCACTATGTTAGCTAGCTTGTACCTCTAGTAGTTAGTCGTCTTTGTGCCGACACCGACACCCTCTATTTCTCGCCGATTAAGGAATGGCTACCGCAGTTTGCGATTAACGGAAAAAAGAACGACCCATCAACAAATAAGGCAAGGAAGTTCGCACTATAAATTGACAGAAAAGGTGAAAATTTATAGCAAATTAAACATGAGCTAGATTTGCTAGAAAATCAATTTTGCGGACACACAAACAACATCGGGTAGCTATCTTTAGTAAAAATAATAACTACCTGCATAGTACAGAGAGGAGCAAGCCAGAGGGAGGAACGAACGCATCAAGTTGGAAGCCGCCCGTGACGGTGATTGTTATAGTTGACAGCTACGACCTAGCGACTAGCTCTGGTGACGTTTTTAGCGCTCATCCCTCGCCAATCAATCAGTTCAGCTAGCAGCTAGAGCTGATTAAAAAGAAGATAGGCATACTGAGGTGGTGTTTTGAATCCCGGGTGCAAAGTGAACTCATTATAAAAAATAAAATTTAAATTGTAAAAAAATCTGAATGAAAATTTCGCATGTACATATCATATCATTCTATGCCCGTACATAAATTTTCAGCAAAAATGAACATTTTATGTGTCTTGTGTAAAAAGATAAGAAACATGTTTGTGAATAGATACGTTGGAACACCGAAATTTGTTTTTTTACATGTGACACCTAAAATGTTCATTTCTCACAAAAACTTGTGTACGAACATATAATGTCCGGATATATATTTAAATATCTTTTGGAATCTTTTGACATCTTAAAATATTTTTACACGATATTTGCATCCCGTGATCCGGATTGGATTTCCGATAGGCATACCTTCTATCCTGTACACTACAACCGGAGTTAAGTAGATGGCCGCAGTGGCAGAGGTCGATGGCAGCTCGCACATAGTTTGGTCGTGGGGATGCTGAAGACGTACGGACACAACGCCTTTTCGGAGGGCTCGCCGCCGTGCCTCGACCATAGTTTGCCGCCTCCAGTATTGGTCTAGCATGGTGGTGGTAGCGGTCAACAGTCATCGAGGCCATGTCCGGCAACAAAGACGCTCACGATCAAGTTCTCGGCGGTGATGACCCTGACCATGACGATTGGCATAGTTCAACCCACCAACCAAGGCAAAGTTCCATGCTGCACGTATGTGATCCCGATTTAGTCCAGTCCTTGTACTATTTGATTGATATACGGATGGCATATTAGAGTAGAACACGGATCGAGGCATATCTTTTTCGTGTGGCCGGATGGATTTGAACGCCCGTGCACCCAGATAGATATAGCATATATTGAGCAGGACTCATCGCATGGCCGAATTGTACACGAATCATCCGGGGCAGCATGGGCCAACGCGAATCTAACTTACGAACACGATGCAGTGCGTCGACAACAGAGGAAAGCGCACACACTGACAGACCAAAGCACACAATGACGGACGAACAAAGAAACCTTAGTCCCTTTATTATTAGGTATAGATTTGCGTAGGATTGAGGCAATTTTCATGCGTGTTTCCTATGTATCAATCTATTGGTGACCGTTTGTGATGATTATGCATCAAGCCCTAACTATATTCAATGTGACTACTAGTACTGTTGCTGCTGCTCTGCTGCTACCGCTCTTCCTGCTACTGCTACTACTTCTGCTGTTACTGCTACTACTGCTCCTGCTCATGCTGCTGCTACTCCTGCTGCTACTGCTGCTACTACTGCTACTACTGATGCTGCTACTACTGCTACTGCTACTGATGCTGCTGCTGCTACTACTACTGCTACTATTACTACTACTGCTGCTACTACTGCTACTGCTACTTCTCCTCCTACTGCTTCTGCTAATACTGCTACTGCTGCTCCTACTGGTGCTGGTGCTGCTCCTACTGATGCTGCTGCTACTGCTATTGCTGCTGCTTCTGCTACTGCTGCTACTGCTACTACTACTTCTGCTGCTACTACTGCTACTGCTGCTGCTACTACTGCTACCGCTGCTGCTACTACTGCTACTAATGCTCTTACTGCTGCTACTGTTGCTGCTGCTCCTGCTCCTGCTGCTACTACTGCTGCTGCTACTACTACTACTACTACTATTCCTACTTCTAATACTCCTCCTACCGCTACAACTACTACTACTACAACTTCTACTACTGCTACCACTACTACTGCTGCTGCTACTGCTACTGCTACAACTGTTGCTGCTGCTACTGCTACTGCTGATGCTGCTGCTACTACTAATGCTATTGTTACTACTACTGCTACTACTACTGCTACTGCTGCTGCTCCTCCTATTGCTTCAGCTGCTACTGCTACTTCTGCTCCTACTGGTGCTGCTGCTACTGCTACTGCTGCTACTACTGCTTCTGCTACTATTGCTGCTGCTACTACTACTTCTACTGCTACTACTGCTGCTACTGCTACTACTGCTACCGCTACTACTACTAATGCTCTTACTACTACTACTGTTGTTGCTGCTACTGCTACTGCTGCTGCTGCTCCTGCTCCTGCTACTGCTACTGTTGTTGCTGCTGCTACTACTACTACTACTACTACTACTACTACTACTACTACTACTGCTTCTAGTACTACTATTGCTACTACTATTCCTACTTCTACTACTCCTCCTACTGCTACTACTGCTACTCCTGCTACTTCTACTACTACTAATGCTGCTACTACTGCTACTTCTGCTACTACTGCTACTGCTATTGATGATACTGCTACTACTGCTCCTACTGCTACAACTACTACTCCTACTACTCCTACTAATACTGCTACTACTGTTGCTGCTACTACTACTGCTGCTGCTACTTCTCCCGCTACTACTACTACTACACTCCTACTGCTACTGCTCCTACTGCTACTACTCCTGCTCCTCCTCTTACTACTACTACTGCTACTGCTACTACTACTGCTACTACTACTACTACTACTACTACTACTACTACTACTACTACTACTGCTACTTCTACTGGTGCTGCTACTACTGCTACTACTACTACTAATACTACTACTACTCCTACTGTACTGCTATTGTTGCTACTACTACTACTTCTACTACTAGTGCTGCTACTATTGCTGCTGCTGCTATTGCTGCTGCTGCTGCTACTGCTACTACTACTACTTCTACTACTACTTCTCCTACTACTTCTACTACTACTGCTACTGCTACTACTACTGCTGCTACTGTTCCTGCTGCTACTGCTACTGCTACTCCTATTATTCCTGCTCCTACTGCTACTCGTACTACTTCTACTGCTACTACTGCTACTACTACTACTACTACTACTAGTACTACTGCTCCTACTACTTCTGCTACTACTACTACTACTACTACTAATGCTACTGCTACTACTACTGATCCTCCTACTACTCTTAGTACTTCCACTTCTGCTGCTCCTACTACTACTACTACTGCTACTGCTACTACTGCTGCTACTGTTGGTACTACTTCTTCTACTACTACTTCAACTCTACTACTGCTGCTCTACTCCTACTGCTGCTACTGCTACTACTACTGCTACTACTACTGCTGATACCCCCGGTGAAGCAAGGACACGTTCGCAGACGCTAATGCTGATACCATCGGCGAATTTTGCGTTAGTGCGATGGGGATAAGATGGGTCGGGTCTAGGCCTCCCACCGCGAACCACCCATCCACCCAGAAAAAAAAACTCTATTCTCACCCGACGACAGCCACACCCAAACCCTACCCACTCCTTGTCTCTTCTCTGCCTCAAGAGCGGCGACCGGTACCAGTCGCGACGACGGCGCCGGTTTTCATGCAAGGCGACAGCGGTAGTAGTCTATTCCTACTACTACTACGCCTACTGATACTACTACTACTACTACTACTACTACTACTCCTACTGCTACTACTACAGCTACTGCTACTGCAGCTACTGCTGCTACTGCTCCTACTACTAATACTACTACTACTTCTACTACTCCTACTCCTACTGCTACTACTGCTCTTGCTACTACTGCTACTGCTCCTGCTACGACTACTGCACTGCTACTGCTACTACTGTTGCTGCTGCTACTGCTACTGCTGATGCTGCTGCTGCTACTAATGCTATTGTTACTACTACTGCTTCTACTACTGCTATTGCTGCTCCTACTGGTGCTGCTGCTACTACTGCTGCTGCTTCTGCTACTGTTGCTGCTGCTACTACTACTTCTACTGCTACTATTGGTGCTGCTGCTACTACTGCTACCGCTGCTGCTACTACTGCTACTACTGCTCTTACTACTACAACTGTTGTTGTTGCTGCTACTGCTACTGCTGCTGCTGCTCCTACTCCTTCTACTGCTACTGTTGCTGCTGCTACTACTACTACTGCTACTACTACTACTCCTACTACTACTACTACTACTACTACAACTACTACTGCTTCTAGTACTACTATTGCTACTACTATTCCTACTTCTACTACTCTTCCTACTGCTACTACTGCTAGTCCTGCTACTTCTACTACTACTACTACTGCTACTACTACTAATGCTGCTACTACTGCTACTTCTGCTACTACTGCTATTGATGATACTGCTACTACTACTCCTACTGCTACAACTACTACTCCTACTACTCCTACTAATACTGCTACTACTGTTGCTGCTACTACTACTGCTGCTGCTACTTCTCCCGCTACTACTACTACTACACTCCTACTGCTACTGCTCCTACTGCTCCTCCTACTCCTGCTCCTCCTCCTATTACTGCTACTGCTACTGCTACTACTACTACTTCTACTCCTACTGCTACTTCTACTGCTGCTGCTACTACTACTACTTATGCTACTACTACTCCTACTGTACTGCTATTGTTGCTACTGCTACTACTTCTACTACTAGTGCTGCTATTGTTGCTGCTGCAACTGCTACTACTACTGCTACTACTACTTCTCCTACTACTTCTACTACTACTGCTACTACTACTGCTACTACTGCTACTGCTACTGCTGCTACTGCTCCTGCTGCTACTGCTACTCCTACTCCTACTATTGCTGCTCCTACTGCTACTCGTACTACTGCTACTACCAGTACTGCTACTACTACTACTACAACAACAACAACAACAACTACTACTACTAGTACTAGTACTACTGCTCCTACTACTGCTACTACTACTAGTACTACTACTACTTCGAATACTACTGCCACTACTACTGCTCCTCCTACTACTCCTACTACTGCCACTGCTGCTGCTGCTACTACTACTACTACTACTACTGCTGCTGCTGCTGCTACTGTTGGTACTACTTCTTCTACTACTACTTCAACTCTACTACTGCAGCTCTACTACTACTGTTGCTACTGCTACTGCTGCTACTGCTACTACTACTGCTACTACTATTGCTACTACTGCTGATACCCCTGGTGAAGCAAGCACACGTTCACAAACGCTAATGCTGATACCATCGGCGAATTTTGCGTTAGTGCGATGGGGATAAGATGGGTCGGGTCTAGGCCACCCACCGCGAACCACCCATCCACCCAGAAAAAAACAAACTCTATTCTCACCCGACGACAGCCACACCCAAACCCTATCCACTCCTTGTCTCTTCTCTGCCTCATGAGCGTCAGCCGATAGCAGTCGCGACGATAGCGGCGGTTTTCATGCAAGGCGACGGCGGTAGTAGTCTATTCCTACTGCTACTACTACGCCTACTCATACTACTACTACTACTACTACTACTACTACTACTGCTGCTGCTACTGCTACTACTATAGCTACTCCTACTGCTACTGCAGCTACTGCTGCTACTGCTCCTACTACTAATACTACTACTACTCCTACGCCTACTCATACTACTACTACTAATACTACTACTACTGCTGCTGCTGCTACTGCTACTACTATAGCTACTCCTACTGCTACTACTGCCCCCTACTACTACTGCTACTACTGCCCCTACTGCTACTCCTACTACTGCTACTACTGCTACTACTACTACTGCTACTACTACTGCTACTACTACTACTACTCCTACTACTCCTACTACTACTACTAGTACTACTACTACTACTACGACTGCCGTGCCTACTGCTACTACTTCTACTAATACTGCTGC